>JAVTVJ010000375.1:0-212492 GCA_034509425.1 Eopsaltria australis
TTTTACTCTGACAAACAAAAGAGGCGATCTTTTTAGTTTTGTACTCCTATGGTTTGCAACTTTCCAGCTTTATTACAGCTACAACACAGAAACAAACAGTTGCCTACTAGAGATAAAGAAAATACACAGAATATACAGACACACAAAGACACACACTGCATTTCTTGCACAATAAGCTGTGAGATGAGAACTGGGTCCTTACCCCAGCCACTAAATGTCATGCTTGCTTTTTGACTCTTACTACTATGCTTTTAAGGGCTTCAGACCATGCAAACTGTTCAAAATGAAAACAATTTTCTAAACATATTTCATTCCTTTATTACAAAACTGTAAGGCTTTAACAGATATGTATTAAATGAAAAAGCACAGAAAACATCATTTCTAGCCAACAAATTAGGTACAATACCCAAGGCATGTGCTTTCACTCTCCTAGGGTTGCAATGATGAAATCAAACATCTAATCTTACAGCACAGAAAAATCTTTCACAGTCTATTTATGGAAATCTGTAAAAAATATTTTTTTTCTCATCTTTTGTCTAGACTAGACAGAATTCATCAGAGAATGTGTTGGCCAATGTATTCTGACAAATGTACTTAAGAAAAATCTAGCTTACACAAGACATGAGGTCTTTGAAGAAAAAAAAAAAAGCCCAAGCTCCAATTTAATTAATGCAAGACATGCTTAAGGATAATATACACAAGACAGTAAAATCTCAAACATGTCAAAATACATCAACTAATATCTAGTGTCACGATTTTTATTTCTGCTCAGAAAAGGCCCCAAACCTCAGTTTCCCAGATAGAAAAACATTAAACAGTGTAAATATTTTAAAACATTTTTGCAAATTGAAACACGCAGAACATGATGCTTTTAAACATTTTATAGGCCTTTATTTGAATAGTCTTCATAACTAACAGCTCTACTTGCTATGATTAATGCAGCCAATGCAAACATGTCAAAAGTATTTGTTACACTATATTATCATATATGCTATATTCTAGGCATATAAATTATACCAGAAAAAAATCTGAAATTTCTCACAGTAATAATGAGACTTATTTATGATACACATTGCTTGAACAGTCCACTAAATGAGCTGCCATTGGTTCTGTTTCCTGATGCAAAGGGCTAACTTTCATCGACAGAATATGAACCTTTCTTATACATGTATTTGCATAACTGGAAATTACTTTTCATAAGGTAATTCACACAAAGTGTTTGTGATCCTTATGAAGTTTTCCTGCATATTTGATGTTACAAATAAGTATTAAAAGTAACACTTTGCTTTATTGACCTGTAAATTATACCAGTAAAAATCTATTTCTGGAAGAAAAAAAATCCAGCTGAGCAATGGGGTCCCTGCTGGCAAGAATAATAGCTTCCCCCCTTCAGTCATATTATATGTGATCAGTACTTAATTCAATCATTCTATAAATAAATGTAAAATAAATGTACACATACCCTCCATACAGATATATTTAAATGTTTCACAAATTCATTTAACCTTAACATTTTACTTTCTGGCCAACAGCACTCTAAAATTCAATTTTTCTATTTAAATGTGCTGCATCTGATAAAATAAAGGAAAGTAAATATTGTGGGAATACCAGCATCAGAGTTCCTTAATCTTTATCCTTCTGTAACCTAGAGGGCACCATGTTTTTCCACAACATACCAAAGCCAACTAACTCCTCATACAAGGGCAGGACAATGTACAAAACCATAACCAAGATCACTGCTGAACAGAACAGGGTTTACTCAGATAAGGACAGCTTATCTGAGTAAGCAAGTAAAGCAGTATTTCCATGAATCTAAGATATAAGTGTTTCTTTTGAAAGTTTTTCAAAAATAGTTACTCAAAATCTTTCTCCATTACATCTCCTTTCAAAACTCCATGGCTAATAGACTTAGAAGTTGATTAAACTCTTTTTTTCCTCAAAAATCTTTAATTGTCTATCAATAAATGTATAAAAGAAAATACCAATTAGAAATCCTTTCCAGTAGCTTGGCTACCTAAAACTTCAAAAGGAAAAAAAAAAACCAAAGGAAAAAAGGATTAAAGAAAGGAAGAATCATTGGAGCAATTTCAGTTTTTCATCCCTAATTTTGGGGGAATAGAAAGTCATGCAGAAATGGGATCAGATAGATTTACGGTTTATCAAATTCTTATCATATTTTTCCCAAAGCATATAGAATAGAATAGCTATAACTGCATCCAAAAGAACCAAGAACAACAGGACAGTGATATTTTACTGATGATAAATGAATCAATGAATATCAGATTTGCACATTTCAGACACCTCGGGAGGGAAGTCTACATGCCTATGTAAATCCTGCCTTCTTCATTTGTGCTTCCCTCTATGTGCTTAACCTACAAGGGGGAAATTTGTGGATGGAGGAGGCAAGCAAACAAAAGCATAGCATTTATTTTCAAGAGAAACATGCATTTAGAATATCCTTTGCTTTCTTGTATGAACAAAAGAACAAACTGTGGAGAGGAGCAACAAATGTGGGTAAGGGAATGGAAAGAATGACTGAAAAAAAGGGTTAACCCCCCAAAAATATATGTAGCTTGACTTTATGAGGGGAGGATAGGATGGCTTGCTACAAATGTTTGAAGGGTACAGCTATCAAATGAGAGGGGGAAAGTTATTTAGGCTGACAAAAGAGATATAAGTAGGAGTAATATTATGAAGTTAACAAATGAAAAATTTAGGTTGAAGAATCAGGAAAAGCTTCCTGAGAGCAAAATATATAATACAGCTCTGGAGCAATTTCTCATGGGAAAGAGAGAAGCTCCATCACAGGAAGTCCTATGCATTTAAAACTGAATTGGAAAAGCATTAGAAAATATAAGGAGAATAAAATATAAGGCACTTTTCTGTGCACTGGAGTCTGGGGTGGGACACCAGGGGCTGCTCCTCTGCCCTCTGTTTCCAGTTTTTTCTGGTTCTTTGCTAACAATGTGCCATTTGTACTTTCTAGAAAAGTAACTAACACAGCAAGGGTAAATTTGGGAGTCAGTCTATTAGCATAAATTACACTATATATCTACGAGATAATAAGGGCATAGCAAAGACACATTGTACTAATACTGCATGCTATTCTGAGTGCACTTCTGAACATACCTCATTTTTTAGTTTGCAGTCTTGGGCGCCCCCATTTTGAGAATTTGGCCCTCGGTAAGGGCTTAAGTTTTGCCTTTGCCTTAAGTTGGTGCCTTTATAAATGGGCTGTGTTTGACACTGTACTGTCCATAGGTGAAATTAGTGACTTGGCTAACACCAGGTGTGGAGCGCCCACAGCTCCCAGAGGTATGAAAGGGAGAGGTAGTGCTCAGCTCCTAATGGTGACAGATGCTTCTCATGGATTTTGGGTCAGTGTCTGGTTTTGCACAGGGCTATGGGAATGCAAACCCAGCAACATGAGCTTGGCATGGCAGGCAAACATTTCACAGTAAAGTGTGAGTGGGAGTGCAGGACACTACAGAGACCTAAACTTGTGTCCCTTTGCTTTTGGGCACCAGAAAGGAGCTGCATAAATCATTCTGTTCCCTTGGTTTAATGTTTTTCAACTGACCTGTCTAGGGCACACACTGGCCCAGTGGCCATACTATATAAGGACAGGTAGGACACTCAACTCTTTAACATACAGGCAATGAACACCTGCACCCAGAGAGAATACACAATTAAGGCACCATGATTAATCTGACATCATAGAACAGACACACAACAGGGAAGGAGGTAAGGAATAATTTCCTACCTGTGTAAAATATACACCATATACATTTAAGTGCCAACTTCAACCTGCACTATTGCCACCTGTTCTACAGCTGCCACATGAAAATGTAAGCTTCTAACTGTAAAATACTGTTGGAAGGTTTAGTTACAGTAGCATCATAATTTGTCTTTTCCCACATTTTAGAAGGTCTGGTGCCTTGGTCTTAGATGACTACGGTTTTTTATTCACACAAAACTTCTCCAACTTGGCTGAAAAGAGTTTGATGTGAAAAAGGGATTATCTCAGAAGTGTTTGTCTTTATGTATACACAAACAAATTGTTGGTTATCAGCACCTCTACAAAGAAATGTGTTTATGATTACCTATGAAATCACAGGAAACAGCTCAAATGTGTCAGATAACCCTGTTCTCCAGAGCTTTTCTGGTGACAGTGGCCACCACAAGCATGTGTAGGCGTTTGTGATGAGGAAGCTCAGTGTTTTCCACCACTGCCCTGGTCTTCCACAGAAAGAATTTTTGTTTACCCTAAAAATTTAGATTTGTTAAAATCAGCCTCTGCAGTCTTTAGAGAAACAGAAGAAATGCTCAAAAGTCTCCAACTTCAGCACTGGTTGGATCTCTCTTTCCTGCACTAGGACTGCAGGACTGCTCCACAACTACTTTGTATGCCAAATACTGAGCTTACAGTACCCTCAACATCTGATGTTTGCTCCAGGAAGACAGACTGAAAAATATTTTGTGTTTGTTTAGAAAGCAACAGTATCTCTTCAATGCAGAATGCAGAATGAAAGCTGCCCTCGTGTTAGCATGAAATACATTTATCCAATGTTTGGTGAAATTTCAATGTACACTTGCTTTACCTCAAAAACATTCTATAAATCAGTCTGAATTTACATTAATTTTATGAAAATTACCTTCCTAACTGTGGAAGTGTTTAGGGGAGCCACAATAAGCTGCTATGTTGCCATGCCAGACTCCATGCCAACAGAAAGCTGGATGGTTAGGCCCCTATGGGGGAGTTGACACTTTACTTGTGAGAGCACTAAATGATACTTCCATTGAATTTACTGCACAGGGTTGAAAACTCTGGCTGGCACCAGATTTGGTGAAGGTAAGTCAGGTCCCCAACAAGCTGCAAAAGCAGGGGAAATACCAATTCAGGTGCTGCACCCTGTGTGGAGGCAGAGCACTTCCCAGGAAACTGAAGGAGGACAGCTCTTCTGTGATCATGCACAGCTGCACATAACAGGCGTCATCCTCACTCTTCCACAACTCATTTCAGTAAAGCAAGGTATTTCTCCACAGAATCACCCCTTGCAGTAAACTTTCAGACCATTACACAATTTCACCCAGGGCACCTTTGAAAATAAATCCCTCTTCATACTTTACTTTGTGGCTTTCTCTACTTACAGTCCCCCACCCCCTCCAAAATTCGGGGGAATTCCAGAACATTTTGCAATTAGCTAAGGAATATATTTCCTTATTTTTATTAATTTTATGTAAAGTGGGATTTATCAGTGGAGCATTCATTGACACTGACTTCAATTTATTCTGATGAAACTGACTGACATCTGTGTGTGCTGTTCATCAGTCATAATTTAAACCATTCTTAATTGCATTAAATGTAAATTAAGACATTCAATTTCAGCCATTATTTTTCATAAAACACTGTGAACTGAATTTTAGTGGGTCATGAGATCTTACATTCAAAATAAATAGGGTAAATTTGAAACTTACCATTGATGTTCATATTTCACCCTTTGTCGGCTGTATTTCTTTTGTGGCTTACTAGATTGGAACAATTAATTTTCTCTCTGAAGGGAACATGAATGGCTAAAGATGATGTAGCTGAGTTTTTTAACAAATTACTTTATCATTTCTAGAGCTTGCTTGTTACTACAATATATTAAATATATTAAGAGAAAACACAATTAACCTTTCATCTAAACCAAATGACAAATTAAAACAGAAAACGTAAACCATGCCAGAATCAGCCCTCTGGTTCTGAATTCAGAAGGCTATGCCGATGGATTTGTCTGCTGAGCTTCCTCAAGGAGGTTTTGCAAAGCAAAATCTGTTCAACAATGAGGGCTTGGGTCAGCTAATGTGGAAATAAAGGGAAGACATGCCAGGCTGTCTTTGCTATAAAGGAGAGCGGTGTTCAGGGAGTGGATTGGGATACTGTCCGGGAAAGGTCGGGTATTTCATTTTTGGAACTTAAGACCAAAGCTCATCTTTAATCCAGTGGATCTGGTCTCAAATATCTGACACAGCAACCAGCAAAACCCAATGGTGAAGAGGTAATTTTTAAAAATTGTGTATGTTTTTCTCCAGAATGAGGGATGAACTGAATACTGTGGCTTAATGGGGGGAACATCCAAGCCAAGTGAACTCCTTTTTTGAGTGCAGCAGCACAGCATGTTCCCAGCCGAACATGACCACTTTGGCTCATGGCAAGGAAAGCTGCAGTTGCCCTTGGAACAGCCCTGCCTAGCCCAGGCTGTGCTGGAGGGGGCAACCCTCACCCAAGAGGCAGCTTGTGCCTGTGGGGCTCACCCTGAGAGGGGCTAGGGGGCCGGTGCTGGTACCTGCATTGCTGAACTTGTTGGCATTGTGGAGCTCTCTGGGAAAGGCTGGAGGGTTTCTTTCTCTGGTTCCCTTCTGTGAGTTTGGATGCTCAGTTACCTACCTGCTTGCCACTTTACATCTCAGGACTGCTGATCTGGGAATGGTGGCTCGTAGGTGTAAATGGATGTCCACCGTGGTTTAAACCAAATGATATACCCATTTGAGAAATCCTTCCAGCTCAGCATTTGCACCTGCCTCGTCACTCCTCTAGACCATTCCCTGGAAGGTGCCCGCCTGGAGCCAGCTTTCCTCCCAGCCCACTGCTAAGGATGTCCCTGTTACATGTCTAAAGCTCTGGTGTGCCCCAAACCAGACCTCTGCTCTGGTATTCACCCTTACAATTCTCTGAATAAAGGCCACTCCTGAGGCTACAGCTCTTCAGGATGACATGCAAAAGCTGGCCAGCAAAGGGAGGACCATAGGCCTACCCTTACACGTGTAGGAAAAATTTATATAAATATTATCTACCACATTTACATTCCCATGCCAGTTCTACTCCTGGAGAATGAAGTGTTGCAATAAGTCTGGAGATGGGTAGTGATGCAATCATTCTCCCAGTTTCTTGCTATTAATATATGTCTCTTACTCATTTTTAAAGATAGACTAAATGAGAGTACTGAATATAAATGGCCTTTGTAAGTCATTGAGGTCAGTGAAGCATGTCATTGTTTGCAACTTGAATTCCATGAAAGCACTGGCTGGCTGAGAGGCACACTATATACTTTTTTTTTCTCATAAATAAAAACCACAAACAATATTCAGTATGTTTAATGATAATTATAAAATAATACTGTGTACAATGAGTTTCCAAAGCCTGAACTAGTTGTGAGTGCTTAATAATGTGACCTTACAGTGTCATCTTTAGTGTACGTGATGCCTATATGCCAGCAATGTATAAATTATTTCTCTGGCTGTACGTTAGCAAACATTTGATTATGATTTATTTTGGGGTTCTCTGAAAGATGAAGTAAGTTCTTTAATATTAGCATTACTAATGATTTTAATGAGGCATTAAAATGTTGCAGTATTGTAGGAACATTTTTCTTTTTTAATATTATTTCATTAATAGTTTACATGAATGTTAATGTTAAATTGATTATGGAACCTGAAAGAGTAATCCACAAAATGTCAAAGTGCCATTAGCACAGTGAAAGAGCCCTCCAAAGGCAGGGATCTGGTAAGAGCTAATGAGATATCTCTGTACCACATAACACTGAAACAGCTTTCTCTAAAATTAAGTCTGAAAATTAGGTTTTAATATCCTTCACTTTGGGACTCTCCAGCCATTTGAGCGACTGAGTGTTCAGCCTCATGCACGCACAAAGACAGATCAGGCCGTGGGCCCAGAGACTCCCTCAGAATTTAGTCTTACGTATGTAAGCCCCAGTTAAAAATCTCAAAAAGTCAATGGCAAAAATATTAAGAAGGAGAGGAAAAAGGTCTTTCATAGGATGTGATGGCTGCATTATCCATTTATTGACAGCTCTGCAGAGTGGATCAGCCATAGGAATCTGTGGTTCATGTGCCTTATGTACTGTATGTGTCACTGTTAAGTTGAACAAGAAAGAGCATGTTGAACTTTTTCTGTAAGTTTTGCAAAGCAAGTTTTTAGATAGTACCCTATTTTCTGAAAATATCAGAGGGCAGGTGTGTTCAGAGGAACACATGGAAATATGCTGCATTAGAAAGCTTAAATGGCAGTAGGGGATAAGGAGGGCTGGTAAAGGCTCTGACACATAGGTGTGAGATTCTCCACTGATTCACAAATTTGGGAGGTAGGAATATTTCAAGAGTCTTGTTCCACCGCAGCTCTGCCTTAAACAACTGGCACTTATGCAGCAGATGAACCAAGGTCTCACTGACCTTCCAGCTTCATAGGGAAAAACTAATGTAAGATGAAGCATTCTCAAATAATGTAATTTACATGTTAGGTAAATTCTTGCTCTCACATGCTGTCCACATAGATCTTGAATTTCCTATGATAATTTTATTGTGGCTGGGACAAAAAACATTTGCATCCTAGATCTGTAATTTTCTTATAAGAGCAATGAAGGAGTGAATTGAGTAATTTTATTGTTCCCCCCTAACTTAGTTCCATGCTAGGGAATATATGAGTATCCAGGGATACTAATTTGTGTAAAACCATCATGTACACACCAAAGCAAATATTGTCTTTTAAGTATGACCACCAATACACATGCCTGCCTGCAGTGTCCCATCAGCCTGTCAGCAGCTGTGATATTCTGCACCAGACTTTGACTACTGATGTCCAAGCCTTTCTTGCAGCAGCATTTCCAAGATCCCAATTTAACCACCCGGATAAGCATTGTCCCAGCACTGTTTAAACAGACGTGTCCAGAAATTCAGGTATTGGGGTCTTGGGACCATGGGGACAGCCCCAGGACAAGGTGCAAGGTGCAAGGGAGGTGGCACTTGTATTTTCACAGGTGAGACCCAGGCTTTGGCACAACACAGTGCACTTCAACATACCTGAACTGCATCCTGAGCCCTCTACTCATGTCAGACAAGACTACGAGGTATTGAACTTCTTGTGGTGTCTGAGTTCATGCAGAGAGGAAGAATGCAGTGGCGTGGGGTTGCCAGACACTGGCTCCCTTACGGGTGGTGGAGGGAGCTGTGTGCCCAGCTGCAATCTGGATGTAGGCAGGGTGCCAGCCTGGCAGCTCTGGGTAGTGTATGATTTGACAGCTCCAGGTGTCCCTCTCAAGGTCTTCCAAACCACCACAGTGCTCAAATGAACCACAGGCAGCAGCAGGTGCTGGAGGGAAAGCCTGGTCCTCAACAGCCTAGAACTCTACTGTGTCACCCTCATCCCTCCAAATAATCTTCCTCTGAGCCAAGGCTCAGGCTGAAGCCCAAGAAAGAGCTCAGCCCTAGGTGGGACTGATAGCTTCTCACTCTCTTCCAGGTAAGCCTTGTTGTAGTCTGATAATGGCAATTAATCAGCCCAACAAGCCCCTCAGGAATAGAACTTCTCACACATGAGGAAATTGAGGCTCCGTAGCCTATAGCCTGATCCTGCTTGACCTCAGACTGTCACAACTGGTGAAAGTACATCTGTGGGCCAAATGAGAGGACTATGTGTCCTCTCCTATAGGTCTTTCCCCATAAACAAAACCCACAGAGCACTCATTACTGCTGGAAAAAAAAGGGGCTTGGAGAAAATTGCAACAAATCCCTGTATTACAAAATTCTATAGTGAATGTTACTCCCTCTACCTTCCCCATAAAATTCCTTTGTTGATTTAATAATTTATATGCTTATTATACGTTAATTCAATGTCGTAGTTTGCTATGGGTTTTTGTTTTTTTTCCATTAGCTGTCAAATGGCAGAACAAGGAAGCAGCGGCCTCTTTCCTTTCATCTCCCACCTTAGAAATTAGTGATGGCAATCTTACTGATTAAACCAACAACTTTAAAAAGCAGTTAAGTAGTTAAAACCCAGATAATTTTCCAGTTATAAGGAGGGAAGGTGATCAACTGAGAGAGAGTTCTGGCTTGTAAGCAAAACTCCTCATTCCACTTCAAGCCCATGCATAGTTCCTAATTTTAATTTCACTCAGGATTGCTTTGCAGAAACTGATAGTGTGATCTGGTTCATTATACTTAAGAGGACATGCATTAATTACCCCATTTGTTTATGTTATTTGAATATTCCAACTTGTATCTAATATATGGAAATTACAATGGAGTTCCCTAGGAAGTCCTGGGTGTAAGAAATACATTTATCCTGTTAAGACATGTTCTGTTAAAAATAAACCATAAGATTAATATGAGAATAAAATACATTACATTACTCCCTATAAGGGGGAGGTTGAGGCAAATCTAATAGCCTTTCCCCACACTCATAGTCAAAGAAACCTCCATCAAGCCTAGAAGATTTTTCCTATGTGGATAGCATTGTCTTGGCCCTTCATCCATTCCTAACTTTAGTGAATAAGCAAAGAGTTAACCTGGAATCCTTTGCCATTTGCAATCCAGTGTGCTGGTTTCCTGCGAGGGAGAGCTCAGGGTGAATTCATTTTCAGCTGAATATGTCATTAAGGAACAGGATTTATTAATGACTTATTAATGCAGACAGAGTCAAACTGAACTGTGGTACAAATCCTCTGGTATTCAAAGGAAATAACTGCTTATGAAGACATGGGCTGTAGAGAGCTAGTTCCTGTCTTCAGATGTGGATATATAGGCAATATTAAGTATGCTGTTTAATACTGTACACTTACATTCATTACCACTCAGAATAATAAAAACTTCTCATTTTACAGTGACATTTATTTACTGCTGAACATCAGCCCAGGTGAAAGAACTCCCAGTCCACTCCTGTATATAATCTCAGGTTCTGTCATTCACATGTAGAAAACTCAGCTCTCTATTTAGCACAGTGTTGGTGAAAGATAGACATTTACAGGGCCCCTCTGCCCTTGAGCTGTTCCATTAGTGCATGGAAAGCACCTTGCAGCCTGTGACAAGCGCAGCAGATCGGCACTAAATCAAAAATCAGTGCCAGCCAGGGATCTAAGCCACCATGAAGGTCACAGCCATCAGCTGCATGCCATCTCAATCCAAACAAAACACAGTGGATACAGGGGGATTTTCACTACTCACAATAGGAGACAAACACATCATGTTAGAGTAATCTCCTGATAGCAGCAAAGTGGGTAACTGACCTTTTAAATACTTTTGAGTATTTAATAAAAGTTTGAAGACAGAGAAAAGAGGTATTGGTAATTTTTGGGTGCTTTTTGTAGTGTAACTGAAACATTGGCTCTGTGCCACAGCAACCTAAAATATTAACAAAGAATTTCTTTCCCAGAGCTGGGAGAGCTTATATGTATTAACAAGCTCATTAATTAACACTATCTATTATTTTTTTTTCTCTAAATAAACTTTCCCTATTCTAGTGAATGCGAAACTTACTCAAGTAACCTTAAACAGTGGATTAATCAGAAAGAGATTTAAGTGAATTTAAGTGAAGTGATACAGTTGTGCACAGCATCTTTCCTGAAATTGTGGCCTAAAGGAATGTCCAGAGTTGCATACTGTAACAGCAGCACAAAGATAAATGAACAGAAAGTAGAGGGATTGTAGATTAAGGGATTGAAATAAGACAGTCAAGACTTTGGTCTGCTGCCAAAGTTGAAAAAAGGTGAGGGGAGCTCAGGCAGTAGGGCATGACCTGGCCAAGCCATGTGCCACGTCTCAGCCAGGCTGTGTGTCCAGCCTTGCTACGTATGAGCACCCAAACTGTATGGATACGGACAGGCTGACCTTCCTGCTGGGGGCTGTGCAGGAGATGCCTGTGGCATACACAGCTCTCCTCCTTCCCTTCACAGAAAGCAGAAGTGTTGAAATAATTTTCCACTACAATAGCCCTTAGGATCAGGAGGACAGAGAAGGAGCAACAGCAGTGAAGGATAAAAAAGAGATAGTTTCTTCCCCTGTGTCCACCAGTGGCGATCTCCCTGGTCAGCCCTGGGGCTGGAGTTTGGAGTGTCCTCTCATCTTACAGACACTGGACTGTAGGGGTGGGCTGACTCACAGAGGACTGAGCACACAGGTTCCTTCTGCCAGTTTCCCCTGGGTTCACAGAGAACTCGGGAAAATTTGGGAATTTGGGAGTTAAATCACAGCACCAGTACAATCAGTCCCAGGTGATTTTGCTCCTTCTCTGTGGACAAATTTTAGAGTAGACCCCCCAAGTGAACCCTAGATAAAATTGCCTTCCCTTTCCCAGGTTTCTTCCCTCACACTTTGCTCAAGGGGAGCCATTCTTATGCCCCCAAGATCACGATGTGCTTTGATGGACAGAGTCTTATTTTCCCAGATCTACAGTAACTTATGTTCTCCATCCAGAAAGAAAATAATACAATTATGCTGCCTGTGAGTTTGTACATGTGTGGAGGACAGAATGTTTTCCCTTCCTTTCCTCCCTTCCACTATACACTATACTAAATTGCAAAGCTCATGTGCAAGAGCATGAGAGGAAAACAAGGCCCACTTGGAAATAAAATGATCTGAAGGGGGAAGGTAAAACTGCTTCCCTTTGGAGATCGCCACCAACTGCATTGGGAAGGACCATTCCTGCTACAAATGTAAGACAAAAGGAAAGGTTCTGAATGGGTAATATAGAAATAACATTTATGTAATCTACTTGAAGAGATCTATTGAAGCGTCAAAGCTGATTTTAGCTATGGTGCCCAGGCTCTGTCAGACTAATTGGCTGCATCATTAATTATACAGAAAGCTAATTTAAATAAGATACAAACCAATGCACTGGGTCAGGCTATGGGTTGATCAGTGCCCAGCAGTGGATACATTTACTTAGAAGAGTGTAAGAAACAAGGCACATACAGAAGTAACCCCCCCCCCCCCCCCAAATACCACACTTCCATGGCTCACGAACTGTCATATTTTAATACCATCAATGTATCTACCTTTCAATGACACTGCCTATTCCTTTCTTGACTATTGCAATGTATATTCCTAAAGATGAAAGACTTGCCAACTTGTTTTTAGGACATGAAGGTTCCTCTTTGAGGAGAATATCTGTAAACATGAATAGCAGGTTTACATTGTATTTGTGTTCTAAATGCTCATTTCGCTATTAAAAAGCCGTGTATATCCTCGTACATGTGACTGATTCATAGATAATTTTATACAGGTTATGTGCATCTTGGTTTTGTATCAAAATTACACCTGTGTACTTGCACACACGAAAACAAGAGCACCACAACACACTGGAGGGTGTTCCTACTGTCAGGTGCCAGCTGAAGGCAGCGTATTTGAAAGCCAAGTGCTGAGGCCACTGCGAAGAGAAGGAAACCCGTCCGAGCTTTCTCCCAGCCCGAGAAGTTTCCCGCGAACGCTGAAAGAAAAAAAAAACCAGCCCAAAATATGCCTTGGAAATGTGCCTTGTGGGCGGCTGCCACCTACTGGCACCGGGGACGAGCCCACGGCGGGGGACCGGTCCCCGGCTCCTGGGGCAGGCTTTTCCTCCTTTCAGCCGACACCCAGGGTCAGAATTTTGTCTTCCTTGTGCCAGAGCTTTCCGTAAAGCCATGCACATATCTGAATGGCGTTATTTTGCTTAAATTCCCCTTTATGGCAGTTTTGTATACCTTCAAGCGAGGGAGGTGCTTGAAAGGGAGTCAGCATGAAGTGTCCTTTTTTTTTTTCCTTTTTCTTTTTCTTGACAGTTAATAAAGTTTTTGTATTCATCAATCATCGGGAGTCAGCCTGGGAGTGTGCTCTGTTTAAACGCTCTGGCTTTTCACTTAATGCATCCCATCTGTTTCTGAAATAAATTGCAATAATCCGTGTTTAATGTTAATCAATGTATTACTAAATATGCAAATTATATTAAAAGACGTGGTTTGAAAAAGCTTTCATTTGTAAATATGGTAGCTGAAAACAGGAAGCATATCTAAAAGCCATTTAGATACAGTAGCCTAACTCTAACAGTGTGGCTGATTTATAAAGCGGTTTGCAAGTTGATCTTTCTCCCACAAGGGGATATGTAAAACTGTTGCATATCAGATTTTGTTAACATCTGATGGGTTACTGCTAACAGTGTAGAGGCCTAATATTCGCAACCATGTCTCTTATTTAAATTAAAGCAATCTTATTCCTGCTTCCTAATTTTTGTGCTCATCCTAACATATGAATTTACATGAAGAGTTTATGAGTCACAGTGAAAGCAATTTGAACAAGCTTTTCAATCAGTGTTACATCTTACTGCCTGATTTAGATAATTCATTGTCTAAGGGGCTCTTCTGGCCTCTCATTGTCCTTTGCAGGGGGCTCACCCCATGAAGCTGGCTGTCCCTGTTGGTGTGGCCACAGCCTCCCCACTCCAGTGCACCACTTTGCAGGAGGGTTCTGTGCAGGGCCCCTGTGGTGCTGCTCCCATCACCAGTGTGGCTCCATGCCCCAGCTCACAGAGGCCCCACGGCATTTCTTGTGCCGCTGTGTTAGACTCAGAGGGTCATTTCACTTGTTGGCTTTCCATAGGGCACTGGAAGAGCATGTGCAAAAACACTACCAGCAGGACATGACCTCTGAGCCCAGACTCATGGCACTGAACACAGGAAAGAAAATACGGGTGAGGAGCATTGGAGAGAAGATCCAGATAGGAAGATAAATGCTGAGACATTCTGCAAAAAGAGGCGACTCTGTGGTCTCAGCCCAAGGTTACCCACTACCTCTCTTGCCTCTTTTTTGCTTTGTTTTCCTGTTCACACTCTTGCTACCCTCTGGATTGACCGCTTGATGTAACCAACTCTTCTCCATGATGGAGCAGCCCTACCTGGAGGATCCAGGTACCACATGCAAGGATGAGTAGAAGTTGTGATCACTTCAGCAGTTGCTCATGATGAAGCAGAGAGGCAGCCCAGGAGATGATGAGAATGTAAACTATCTTTTGAGATAGTAACTGTCCCTTGGCTGACAATATTTTCTCAAGTGCGTGTTTAGTTTGACAACACTCTTTTCTTTTCCCATGCTGCGTTATAGAATATTCTTGATGTTTCAAGATGTAAGGTAAGCTCTAAACAAAATGATTTGAAAGGTAGTTTACCCCTTACCCTGAAGAAGGTCAAGTCATAACCACTTGCGAGGTAGTTTGTGGTTTCCTTTTCTTTTATATTCTTCTTTTATTTCTTTTCCCTGTTGCAGCTTCCTATGAAGCATCCAGTGAAATTTACTGAAATGTGCCAGAGTAGAAAGACCAGGAAAACAATCTATCATTGAACTTATCTGTGCTCAATGGGGATCTCTTGGGTCCTTACATATTTGCTCAAATTTATACAACTTTGGGAACTGGGTCAGAATTTTAAATTAATTTTAGAATAAAAAGGACTAAATATGGGACAGTTTTGACTGCACCTCTTTCAAATGACCATTTAATTACATATTATTAAATGTGATGGCTTTGCCACAGTTTCCATGAGAAGTTGAACTAAATTTGACTCCAACTTTTCAGAGATCCTGAAACTCAGACCTGGTCTGTATGTGTGAACAAACCTCCCAGGAGCTAACAGTGGGAGCAAGGTGAGCAGAAACCCTGTGAACTGAAACTGTTGAGTTCGACAGGCTCTATATGTGATCAATGCCAGAGTTCAAATGCCCTGCAACACCACCTATCAGCCAGAGAGCGGGAGAAAGTGGGAGCACTACTGATGTGCTGTCACGCATTTATGTTCAAATATATGCAAGCATTTCCCTTTTTGCCCTACAAACTTAATAGACCTGTTTTGTGAATTCAAAACATGAAAAGTAAATAAAACTTCCTCCTTTACCCTGGAGGAGAGATAAGAGGGGCAAGGTTACAAGCAAGGTTTCATGAAGATGTAAGGCTGTAATAGCTGTGTTGAGCACTATAGTTTTCTTCATGGCATGGATCTCTGAGGGAAGGCTAAGCTGATGAACTAATTGAGATTCCCCTGTTGGTTCCTTGTGTGGGGTGCTTAGGGGATTGATAATACAGGTCTAGGCACTCCCAAGGGTACCCTGGGCAAGGTGATACAGTGCCCTTCATCCCTTTGATGGGTGGAGGCTCTCCCAGGAGAGCTTCTCCCAGGAGGAATTTTTCATTGCCACAGTCCTAGGAATTCAGTCCCCACTTGTGGATCTGATGTAGCAGCTTGGTTTGACTTCTCCTTTGCAAAGTCACGCTCTTGCCTTGTGTCACAAAGCCCTAGAGCTTCGCCCTCAGCACTCTGGGAATTTCAGTGATGGCACTGTGTTTGGTGACTGAGACTGCCCTTATGGAATGTTTTTTAATCTTGTCTAGTCAAATAAAAAAAGTGAAAGTAATAACAAGGTCTGGACTGAAGATTCTGATTCATAGAGGATTTATCGACAGTAGCTTCAGAAGTACTGTTTAATATGCAAGGTAAACAAATTAAAAATCCCAGCTTGTGGTCCAAGGGCATTCACAAATTAGAAATGACCCCCTGCCTGCCGTGAGAGTGCTAATGATGTGAAAGCTGAAAGGAAGTGAATCCTCTTGGGAGAAGAGAGTGGGTCAGAGGGGCTTTTGTAATCTACCAATCTGTTTGGTTTGACAGGCTCTTTGTCTAACATGGGAGATGACAAGAGAAGCTGAGGCATCTGGCAAAGATGGGAATGTCTGCCTATAAGCTTTATGTATTTGTCATTTTGTCTTCACTCAGTTGTTGGTATCTCATGGCTGTCTGAGTCCAGGGAAAACACTTCCCCTTGCCTGCAGCTAAGGGGAGAGAGCAGCAGGAGTCGTAATAACTATCACAGAGTACAACACAATATGGAGCTTAAATCACAGATCCAGTAATTTTATTTTGTTTCACATGTGTTTTAATCACAAAAGCTGCCTCTAATCCAGGCCTGAGAAAGCAAGAAGGTATCCACTATACCCTGAGTCCATATCTCACTCATTGGCTGATATGGAGACAGGAGTGCAGGTGGTGGCAGTGCTGGTACCAACTGCAGCAACTCATTGGTGTGGTCTGAAGGCAGAGTTGGTGTTGGCAGGGACCATGGCTAGCAACCAGCCTTTCCTACACACACTAACCCTTAGGAGTTCTCATAAGTTCTTGCATAAGAAAGCAGAGCTCTGTCTCCAAGGATGTATACACAATTTTCCTTTACTCTATAAAGAATCTGAGTGAAGTTCAAGCCCTATTAAAATGAAAAAAAAAAAAAAAGAAAAGCCATGTCATCACCTTCAGATAATGCTAAGTTGGATATCCAGATGCATGCACAGATGAATATGCATGAAAATCCAGATGGACATCTAGGACATGCAGGCAGGGGAACCTGACTCTTCTTTGGCTGTGAAGAAAAAAATATGTCCTCTGTTGAGAGATATTTTTTGCTTAGCTTAAATATGGGAGTTTTAAACAAAATTGGTCACTCAGAATTATAATACTGTGTGATTTAATCTGCTGTTTGCTTGACTCTACTTGCTCAGCATGAGCAGCTGGATCTGCTGAAGCCCTGTACTGCAAGCTATGAACTTGCACTCAGATATGTTGGAACAGAGTTGGTTTGCTTGGTAGCTGGTACAGTGTTGCCTTTTGTCTTTAGTTTGGGAAGAATATTAATAACAAACTGATGTTCAGTGGTTGCTAAGGGATTTTTATCCCAAGTCTAGGCCTTTTTTCATTACTATGTCCTGACTGATCTAGTGCACAAGAAGCACAAACCAGAAGACAAGGAGGCTGCAGCCCTCAGCAGAAGCTACAGCTTGACAAGATAACAGCCTGGCCATGGAGACACAGAGAAAGAATCCAATAAGATGTTAGAAGATCCCAACCCAAAAATCACCATTGGACTTGAAATCACATGAAGAATGTGTGAGAGCAGATGCATAAATCATGAGGGTCTAATAGCCCAGAGATTTTTTTCTTCTGGGTCAGTTTAAGCTGTTCTGCTGCCCCACCACTCTATTAAATTATTTATTTTTATAAATCTGACACCTGAGGCTCTGCTGTGGAAAACCCAGGATAGAGCCTGAAGGAGGAAGTGCACCTGAGAGTGAGTGTGTTGCAAGGATTTGAAAGGGAGCCCATCAGCCCCACTGAGAACAGGGTCTGGTCCAATCTGGGAAAGCCTGGGTGGTGTGTGTGATACTCCTTGAATGATGAGAGACTTCATGGACTGTGGCTTCTCCTTTTACAACCTCATCCTTTTCCTTTGCTTCTCTTGAATTCTCTCTTGAGTCCAGAATTGATGCAGCAAAGGTGCCACTGGGATATAACCACAGCTGCAAGAAAAAAGGAGGTAGTGGTTCCAAGGCCATATTCACAAAGAAGCACTTGCAGAAATGACCATGCTATTTATACAACAACCAAGTCTGTTTTTAAAAGCTGGAGAAGACCTGAGCACAGCTGCTTCAGCTGCTTTGAAGTTTATACATGTCAAAGCTGCTCCTGATTTTTGACTTTTTAGAACACCTTGACTTGTGTTCCCTGGAGGCAGTGAGCACTGACAGCTGCGGGCAGCCTTCCTTTGGTGGGCAGCACTCAGTACTTCTGAAAATGGACTTTAAGCCTGGCACTCCACACCAAAACACCCCAAAATGTGGTCATTCAGGATAGAAGCTACTGAGATTTGTTCTTCAAAGGTCCTTTGGCATTTAGACCCTAGGTAGTTCTTGATAGGACACATGTTTAATGTGTCTCTGTAAGAGAAGAGCAAGAGACCAAAGATTTCTTTTTTTTTTCAACTCTTGACTAAGTGAGCCCTTGCCAATTCTGCCTCAACTCTCCTTCCCCAGCTCCTACTCAGGAGGTTATCCTTGAGCCTGCCAGGGCGTAGAACATGGTTAAAGCTGCTGGGTCACAGCACCACATCATTTTTATCTATTCAAGAGCACCAACTCTTTCTCCATAATTTTTGAAGATACTCAGAGGCAGGAAAGGAGCGATGGGCCTGGTGTTTCCCTATTCTCTCACATGAAGCAGGAGCTGTGGTTAGCCCCAGGGCAGGAAGGTATCTTTTTTGTCCTTTACTTTTTTCAGACAGGCTGAGACTGCCTATCTGGTTGCTCCTTGTAAAAAGCAGCTCTTTCCTGTGAAAAACAGTAACTGGGCTTTTTGTCTCTTCAGCTGCATGCTGAATAACAAAATGCTAAATCTATCTGTCCTCAAAGCCTATATTTCAGTCATATCAGAAATTTAAATTTTTACTTATATAGGTTCCCTCAGGTACAATCCTCTCACAAAATTACTCATGGTCTCTGGTAGAATCCTCTGATTCTTTGATTAATTGAAGATGAATAGTGAGAGAAGATGAGACCATGCCACAGAGTTTGCAGTCTCATAAAAGGGGATTAAAGGGGAGGTATGAATGGGTTTGCAACCTCACATTAGTATAATGAGGAGGTCAGGAAGGAGAGCCCAGATGCTGAGGTGGAGAGCAAGATTATATCTGTGAAAGAAGGAAAAAGAACAGTTCAGAAGCACAGAAAAGTACATAGGAATACTTTGTTTCTCACTTTGCTGACTTGTCTGGGAATGAGCAGATTAGCTGTTGAAATCTGGCAGAAAAATACATGATCCTTGCCATTGGATGTCACAGTCAGAAAAAATTTCAAGATGTTTTAAAATATTTTAAAACAGAGAGGTGAAGTAAGCCCTTGAAGTAGCTGGACAACATGTCATGTGAAATCCCTACATGGGGAACATCTGTTTTTATAAGGATATGCTGCAGCTTGTGGGGAAGCTTGCTATAGAAATGGTTGGGTGAAGTGTTCTGGTTTGTTTTACATGGAAGATATGACTTACAAAACACAGTAAGTATCTCTTTCTGACTTGCTTATTTCTGAAGTGGTAGACTTGTTTGGAAGAATGCCTGGGAGAAAAGAAGAGAAAATGTTTAGACAGGTCTGAAAGCTTATTAAAATGCCCCTCAAACCAGGACACAGTGGAGACAATGCACTAGTCAAGAAAGCAGTATTGAAAAAGAAGAAATAACCTCGCCCAATGTTGGTATCAACACAGCCTGTCCTGTTCTAAGAGGAAGAGGAGACAGGAGGTGTAGTGTAATTTTGAGGGTCCCTGTTTAGTCAGGGAATCCTATTCTCCTGAATTCCATGTTGCTTTTACACCAGCTTGTTCTGTTGTCCAAGGTTCCCGCTATCATTGGTCACTCATTTTAACAGCTTTTGTGACCTTTTCTACCCTTTTTGTCATGAAAGGTATAAGAGAACAGGCTCTTGTAAATCATTTACACACTTAATGGAAGACTGTAGGTCTCGCCCAAATTTTCTTGTAGTCCAGATGCAGCACTTGTTCTGGGAAACAACCATAGCAAGTTTCATGGGGAAGGAGGCAAGGAAAGCCACACAGCAACAGGAAAAATGACACAGCAGGTTAGCTGACAGTCAGACACTCAAAGCTACATCATTCAGACTCTTCTGCCACAAAATTAGGCTTGAGAACAGCATTTCTAAGCTTCCAACTGTACATTGTGCAAGGATTTAAGAGAACAAGGCCAAAGAAAATGGGGATCTCTCCTGATTTAAATGTACATATTACTTCAAGGGGGAATTTGCATGAAAAGCCAGCAAAGAATATGGCCTAGTACCACTGGCTTCTTGTATCATTTCAGTAGTTCCATACAGAGAAGGGAGTCAGAATTGGAAAATCATTATACTTATTGACACAGTATGAATCAACATAGTAATATTTTTTAACCATGGTATGCATAGGAAGGAACTTTTCCCTAGCTAATCTTCTAAATCACTATGGCTCATCAATTATAATTTTTTCTTGAACTTATTTTGTAACCTTGAATGACATTTTATTTCAAACTCTGCAGACTGAAATGTGAAAGAAAAAAACCTCAATATCTGGTTCTCACGTAACCTGTACTTCAATGTATTTCTTAACTGGAGGCTGGACTTTGCAGTCAGACCATATTTTGTCTTTTATGATTGAGCTTTTACTCGTTCAGATATTTAGTCGCCTAATTCCCAGTAAGTTACTTGAAATAAATTAATAAAATAATATGCTCCAGGATTTGGATTTATTCTGTTAATCTGAGAAGGAAGATTTCTCTTAAATAACAGAAAGGGCATGAAATCCAGTTATCAGCATGTGGCCCACATAGTGTTCAGGCAACACTCTTACACACAAACTTGCCTTTTAATATTTTGGTGACACAATTCAGATACTGCACATAGCAAACATGATGGAAATATTTTGCTAGATTGGATCTTGTCAAATAAATGCTGAAATTTCCCTGTCATCACCATGCTCAATTCAGAGATCAGAGCAAGGTATGTGCATCTTTGATACCCATTTAATTGTATGACCCTGCTAGGTACTTAGTGGCCTTCTGCCAGCTTGGTGCATGTTGACAGGAGCACAGCAAGGGATTTTTCAGGATAACCACCACTTCAGTCCCTACAGGCCCTTTCTGAGACTGCCTGTGTGCCAGTATGTGGCCCCTTAAGAGCTTCTCCAAAGAAAATCTTGCTTTTGATTAAAAAACCTACCCAATTCCCAGCCTCCTTCTAGTGTCTCCATGATACACAAGGGAGTGCTGTTGTACCCTTTTCACTTATGTTTGGTTGAGCTGAAGTTCTGGTGTCATATAATATGATGAGCCTTGGGGTTAGAATGACTGCTCCATGCTCATGCATGGGTGTGAACTAGTGTTCTCTGAGCACAGAACCAGATTTGCAACTGGCATGTTGCGTCAGGTCTTGTCTAGCATCCTGTATGCTGGTCTTTATAAATTTGTACTACAAGTACGTCACCACTGTAGCTGCAGAGATTAGCTGCACATTTGCATCACACTGCCAGTGTACTCATATTGCCAGGAACTGATTGTCACCCCAAGGGAAATAAAAAATTAACAGTAGAGGACATTCATCAACTTCTTCTTTGGCAAGGTAAGAAGTGACCCATCCTCTCATTGTAATTACTTAATGTGCTGTAGGTATTGAAGGTATTTTGCTGTAGCTGCCAGAGTATTCACTACACCTAAGACAGTGTGGCTTTTTCCATTTTGGACCTCTTTGCTATGGGCATGAAACTTTACTGTAATCAGCTGTCAGGCTATACTTTATCTCTCAAGAGGAATTTTTTTTGTAAGGGTAAAAGATTCTCTCAAGCATTTCTGAATTAGGGAAGAACAGCATACCCTGTGATAAATTTTGATAAATCTTGGACTTACTATGAGGGGGAAAATTAAAATTTTAAGTCTATCCATAGAACTTAAACATATTCATACCAAAACTGCACTAGAAAACTTCGGATGAAAAAAATGTGTTTGACAAATGTGAAAACAACTATGCAGAAATGTATAATGTGCACAGTGCAAGACAGCCCAAAGGGTAACTTATAAGCCTTTGTGAACAAACATACATGGCTTTGTTTCAAAATCCATTTAAATTCAAGAAGTTTTACATTTGTCCAGTCCAAAGACCAGAGATACCACCTGCAAGAGTCTACTATAAACTAAGGCTTGGTCCTTATACTGAAAAATATATTGGAGTGACTTTTCAGAAGGACTGTTGAGAGCTTTAGGGCTGAAACACAACAAAGACAGATGAAGTTTGAATTTCAAACATTCCCTCTGTGCCTTCTGGCTACTTAGTCTTACAGTGTGGCAACAATTTGGGTTTTGTTGCTTTAGGAACGGTGATTGATGATATTCTGACTTAGTGACTCCTCCTAAAGTACACTCTGAAAGATATCCAGGGCAGCGTGTAGGTCGATTTTTATTTATGACCTATTACATACCGATATATTTTAAGCAGTAATTTAAATTAGCTCCATTTGCTTTATTAAATATGATTACTGTGTATTTGTGCTCCGTATCCCACTGGAATCCTAAAGAGGGACAAAGATTCCATTTGTCTGAGGTTGCACAGCTACAAGCTAAACTGGTCCGCCTTTCAAAGAGGTTATAATCCAAATATAGGCAGACACTCCGGAGAGTTGCAGGTGGGGCAGCCCATGGTGCACATGATTAAGTGACAGTTTTGGTCAGAGCTGTAAGGACAACTTGCAGCACATCAGCCCAGTCGTTTCTAAGGAAGTTGTGGGTTTTGTTGCAGAGAAAAGTTGGAAGAAAGGATCTGAGGGGTGACTGTGAAGTTTTTTTTTGTGAGCACTCCTCCTACATGTATCAGACAGTGTGGAAGAAAGCACTAAAGTATTCACTAGCAAAGTAACATCTGGGTATGAGAGAGCTGAAAGGGAGTAAACACTGCAAGGTGTCACTAGACCCCAGCTTTGAACTGTGAAACTGATGGGGAAAGAAATGCTTCAGCAGGGACCAACTCAGCTGAAGAGCTACGTGAGATAGTCTGAGTAAATCTCTGTGGGAGCCATCCCTCCTCAGGTGAATGAGGGACCTGAAGATGAACCATCAGCACCCTTGGTACATAAACAGGGTGACTAAGCTAGGAGGTACAAGTTGTGCTCTTTGCAAAGACCTACCTGGTACTCCTGGAAGGAAAGAGAAAATCAACCAGAACCACACTACTTTCATCTAGTCATAATATTGAATTCTGCCTGGATTTCATTGTAACCCAGCATCAGTTAATATCCATGTGTTGTAAGGTATTAGTCACAATTGGATTTATGCTTTTCTCATAAATTTGTTGCAAAGTATTTTACTGCAATAGTGATTTTCAAAATTCAAATGGTATCTTTTATTGAATAGCTGTTGCAGGACATCATCGTGTTACGGACTTTAATATCTGGAATATAGTATAATTTACATCATTCCATCAAATGTCTATCAGATTTCAAGCTGGGTTTGAGGCTACTGCATTTGAATCAACAAAACGTGTACAAATTGGAAACCCCCCCCCCCCAAAAAAGGATCAGCTTACAGCTTTAAATTCTTTGCTCAAATCTACCATGAGGGTGAAGAAAATTTCTTTTTAAACAAAAGAATCAGATCCATTCCTTATGAAAACAAACGATTTAGAAAAACAAGGTTAGAATGCCACCTGGGGGCTTATATTGCCATCACACTCCACTTTAGATCAGAGCAGCATGCAATTTGTACTGTCAGATAAAAAAATTTGTTCACTCCATTTTCTTCACAAAGTACAGTCAGACTTTGAGGAATTCATGCAGGTGTTATTCCATTTTATGGCACTTGCTTCCTTAGACCTTCAGCAAGAATATAATACAAGAAATAGGCACTGAAGAAGCAAACCAATTTGATTTGTGAAGAGAAACACAGCATTATGCACTGTGTGAGGTACTCTATGTTTCACAGATAAATGTAAGCCAAACACAAGAAACACAAAAATAAGCTTATTTATTGACAACACATAGAAAAGACTAGATTACATCAGACAGAGAAGGCCACAGTGTTTGAAACCAGAAAAGGCGTTGTTCAAGCACAAATGATCTGCAACATCAAAGCATTCAAAATGGAAATATACAGACAATAACTCTAATCCATTAAACTACTGTTAAAAGTAAGACTTTCCTCGACTTTAATTTCAGGGATTGTGCCAGTATGACAAAAACTGATGAGTCCTTGCCAGAAATTACAGCTTAATACAAATGAAGGCTGTTAGTATCTGGGTGGGGTACTACTAGTATTCATCTGCACTTTTGGTGAACTTCTCTGAATCTGACCAGACAGGAGAAATTAATACATGTTTTGCACGCTTAGATGTTAAATCTAAGGCCAAGGGGAGAGAGGAGATTTTCTTGAGAATTTAATCAAGTCACCATTTAGTTTTCCCTTGGCCAGGAGCAGTGTGATACTCTTCTTCACTCCTCTTCAGTCTGCTGAAATTCTAAATGAAGGGGTGGATAGGAGCACTGCACTACTTGGCTCCATCTCAGGTTGTATGATGAGATGCACCACAGTCCTAAGACCCTGAGGCACTCAGGTACCTGCTGATGGGTCCTTCCATCTAGGGAGCTGCTCTGGGGCCAAGGATCTGGGAACTTGGGTGTCCTTGTGGACCATGAAGGATGACTGTCTCTAGGGGCAGAGTTATTTTGTATTTGCTCATATCATGGGTCATTTGATCAAAAAAGAAAAAAGACAGCATGCAAAGGTGACCCCATATAATTGGGCAACATGTGAATTTCTACTGTGGCTTCAAGGATACCTGAAGCCATTGACTAGAAGGGGTGACAAAACCTTTTCTTGCAGCCACAAAAATCTAGAAAAACACAAAAACTATTTATTTTCATCCATGAATCTGAACCCATACATTTCTTTGGCCTGTGAGCGACTCCAGAATTTCACGATGGAAGCAGCTGAACCTTTCGTCAGGGTGGGGAAACATTTCTCTCAGATACAACACCAAAGCTGGAGATGCAGACATCCCCTTAGGATAAATGGGGTCAAGGTAATTACCACCTGTAGTTGAATTTCCGTTCTCTCACAAGTTCCTGAAGTTTAGATTCAGGCTCACCTAAATCAAGCTAATATCGCAGGTCAAGTGCAACCAGGATTGAGGCCAAGAGGAGAAGCTCTATGTGCTCAGATGGTATTGCTGGACGATCTCCTACCCTTCTCCTAAACCTCTAAATGCTAGTGGTTTTTTGGGAGATAGGTGCTCATGTGACAAAATGAAATGAACCTGTAAGGAATGCCACGAGGATGCTCTGGTGGCACACTGTATATCTACAACAGTGCCCTTGAACTGGCAGGAGCCACAGGGTTCATTCTTATTGAGCACTTTTTATCCCCTTCAGTCACAAAGTGAACTGATTAGATAGCACAGCCTCAAGCACCAGAAAGATGCAAGTGACACTTTGCTGTGTTATCCCTCATCATCCAGGGCCATGCTGCACTTCTAAGAGGGTGTACAGAATTGAAATGGACTATTTCTCTGTAGGAATAACAGATGTCTGAACTTCTGTGTCCCTGACATGACTTGAAATGCAAAGTTAGCTGTTTCCTGAGGGGGTGGTTTCAACCACCATTGAATACAAGGAACAACAGCATGGATTTTTAAAACATATATGCTGGTTGAGGAGGATTGTAGCATATGCTGTCCATTGAAATATCATCTCCTGGCTGGACTACCCTGCTTCTTTAATATGTAAAGTGTTTTGGACTGTATTTGATCTTGGCGGGGTGTGAAATCCTTGCAGGCACTTTTCAACTGATCTATTTATTAAACATAATGGAAAATACTGTCTGGATTAGGCATGAATTTTGAAACTGAATCACAGTTATATATCAAAGGTATACGGTCTGATTTAGAGAAGTCACCTTTAAAATAATGTTTTCTAGTACTTCCTTTGTAAAAAAATCTCTCCAAGTAATTCTTACAGTAAGACTGATTATAAATTGTTCACTTGTTTCTAGGGACTCTATTCAATGAATAAAATCTACAGAAAAATCTGAACAGTGTGACTTGAGGAAGCTGTAATAGGCTTCAGCAATTTAAAAGAGGTATACAATTAATGTGACATACTGGAAATGTTAGTTAATAGAGCAAGAGATAACCCAGTGACAGTTTCTATGCCTCGTCACTAGAGCAGAGGCCAGGATCTCCCTGGGACAACTTAAAAGGGAAGTTATTGTGCTAGAAGATGGGGAAAAAACTATTCCTCCACTCAGATACAAAGTCCTGGGTACAAGAAATGCCACATTTGTGGAAAAGTGTGCATGTATAATCACAGCGTGTGCCGCAAATTTCCTGCAGTGAGTGTTATCCTCCAACACTCCATCATTTTCACATAGTTTAAGAGCCTGAGCACAAGCCTTTGCCAATGGTTGACAGCAACAAACCATAAATTGCAGCAAACACTGCATCTTGGCCTAGCAAATGCAATGCTGTGATCGATTGCACTCTCTACCCAGGCACCATGACAAACACAGCACCTGTACCAACCACACTGGGAAATAGAGAAGTTGCTTCTGCTACCTGGAGGTGTAGTAGTACATTAGATGTTTGAAATAGTACCAAAAAAATTTTTTTTACTTGCAAGAAGGATTCAAAAAAAGAAATGTACAGAAATTCATACAATCTACAAAGAAATGGAAAATGAAGTAAAAATTCTGGAAGCAGATAACATTGCTAGTTTAAAGAAGGAATTAAAATGCTCAGAAGCAGAATTCTGAAGTCAGTTCTAATTAACAAGACAAAAAGCACTCTCCTGAAGTCCATCTGTAGTGGGTTGACCCTGGTTGGATGTCAGGTGCCCATCAAACTGCTTTATCACTCCTCTTAGGAGCTGGACAGTACAGAGAAAGTATGACAAAAGTCTCATGGGTCTGGTTAAGGACAGGGAGACATCAGCCACCAATTACCATCAAGAGGAAACAGATTCAATTTGGGAAAAATTTAATTTAATTTATCGCAAATCAAACCAGAGTAAGCAAGATAATGAGAAGTAAGGGAAAAAACATCTTACAACACCTTCCCTCCATGTCTTCCTTCTTTCTGGGCTAACCTTCACTCACAAATTCTCTTCCTCCTTCAGATGTGCAGGGGTATGGTGGAAGCAGGTTGTGATCAGTTCATCTCACATGGCCATAAAGGTCATACAACTGTTAAGAAGTGTTATGCAGTCCTTCTTTCCAATAAATAAAATGTAACAAAATGACTCAACACTTGCCAGTTTGGAGAATATACCAAATTATTTAGGGGCACTGCCAAGGACCAGATTGCTGACAACAAAACTGCTGATCACCATAGAAACCCTGGCAGGTGTATCTGCATGCACCAAGTAATTCCACTGGCTGTGCCCTTAGTCTGCAGGAACTGCACCTCTGAGATAGAAATCAGCATGACCGAACTGAAATGAAAAAGCAGAAGTTTACTGAAGTCGGTAAACAATTGCTTTAAAATCGGTTTATGACTGCTATCAACTTCAGTTGGTTACAAAGCTGCAAGGACTTCACAGCAGTCAACAGATGGCAAAACTCAGGTTACACAGCACAAACTTAGGTTACTATAGTATCATTTCATCCTAGCATCCCATGCTTTTCACACACAGACCAGTCAATAACAGATGTTCAGGAGGGGTGGAACACCTCTCCTGTGAAAAAAGGCTGAGATTATTGAGCCTGGAGAAGAGAAGGCTCCGAAACAACCCTATAATGGCCTTCTAGTTCCTAAAGGGAGCCTAAAAGAAACATGGAGAGGGTCTTTTTACAAGGGCATGAAGTGACAGGATAAGAGGGAATGCCTTTGAACTGAAAGAGGGTAGATTTAGATTGGGTATTAGAAAGGAATTCTTTACTGTGAGAGTGGTGAGACTGGAACAGGTTGCCCAGAGAAGTTGTGGATGCCACATCACTGGAAGTTCAAGGCCAGGCTGGATGGGGATTTGAGCAATGTGGTCTAGTGGAAAATGGCCCTGCCTATGGTAGGGGTGCTGGAACTAGATGATCCCTAAGGTCCCTTCCAACCCAAACTGCACAATGATTCTGTGAGTTAGAAAAGCACCATAATCTCCTGCCCTATTGCAGGCATCCCGTGGAGTTATCTGAAAAAGAGCAGGCAAAAAGCCATCAGGGCAAGTGACCTGAGTATATTCAGATGCTCAGAGCAGTGCCTGCTGGACACGTCTGTACGCCTCCAGGGTTTCTTGTGTCTGCTCAAGAATGGCGTTTGTGTTTTGGGATGGGTTTTATGGTCTTGCCCCACACTCAACTAAAACTCAAAAGGCTTCCAAGATTAATGCAGCATCTCATCAATGTCTATAGCAGTCTAAAGAGTGTGAAGGAGGTGGATCCAGGCTCTTCTCAGTGGTGCCAATCAATGGGACAAGAGGCAATGGGCAGACACTGATGCCCAGGAAGTTCCACCTGAACATGAGGAAGAACTTCTTAAGTGTGCAGGTGACCGTGCACAGGAGCAGATTGCCCAGAGAGGGTGTGGAGTGTCCTTCACAGCAGATACTCAGGAACTGCCAGGACACAGTCCTGTGCCATGTGCTCTAGGATGACCCTCTTGAGCAGGGAGGTTGGACCAGATGCCCACTGTGCTCCCTTCCAACCTGACCCATGCTGGGCTCTGCGATTCCGTGAGGGTGGCACAGGAGCAGGACAGTCCATCAGGCGAGTTTACCCACATTTGTTGCTCCATCCTGACAGGAGCATGAAAGGCCTCAGGGAGCCCAGCGAGGGAGGATGGAAACACCCACAGCCAAGGGAAATCTGTTACTTAGAAAACATTTTGGTGCTCTTTTCACTTCAAGAAACAGTTGAAGATCGTCACAATAAAATGCCAGTACCATAATTATAATGTGGTAATATGCAATACAGTAACACGGTAAAAGGCAGTACATAAATCTGTGGCGTGGGGATGCGGAGAGCTAAAGGGCCAGTAAATACTTCCCTTGCCCGCCATAGGGAGCCGGGCACCCAGCCCCGGCCCGCCCTCACCGCGCCTCACGGCGCGCCCACTCGGCCATCGACTGCTCCGGCCGCGCCCGGCCCCGCCCGCCGGCGGGCGGATCTGGGCGCGGAGCTCGATTGAGCAGCCTGTCCCTCAGGCTGCCGCCCCGCCGGTGCCGCAGGTGGGCCCGGACGCGGCCCCGGCCCGCTCCTGATGCTGCGCTGGCTGATCGGCGGCGGCCGGGAGCCGCAGGGCTTGGCCGAGGTGAGGTGGCTCCCTGCGGAGTCTTGGGCTTGGGCCGGGCGATGCCATGAGGTCGGAATGCGCTGGGCCGTGGCCTTGCCCGCTGAGTGGGTCTGGGCCCCGGGATGGGCCATGGTCTGGGCCGGGTCTCGGCCTGCCGGGCAGTCGGGCTGATAGAACGAGTTACGGGCGTCGTCGAAGAGAAGCAGGGGAAGTGGGAAAGCACAGAGGCAAACCTCAAGGACTGTGTCCAGGTCTGGGCGCTTCAGTTCAAGGACATTGAGGTGCAGAGGGTGTCGAGAGAAGAGAGGTGGTGCGGGGTTTGGACCACAAATCCTGTGCGGGGTGGCTGAGGGAGCTCGGGTAGTTTTATCCCGGGGAAAAGGAGGCTCAGGGGAGGTCTTGTTACTCTCTCCAGATACCTGAAAGGAGGCTGTAGCCTTAGGAACTGGTCTCTTCTCCCAGGCAACCAGTGACAGGACAAGAGGGCAGTCTCAAGCTGCAACAGGGGAGGTTCAGGCTGGGCATCAGGAATAATTTCTTCACAGAAAGAGTGATTAGATGTTGGAATGGACTGATCAGGGAGGTCGTGGAGTCACCATCCCTCGAGGTGTTTAAGGGCTGGACGTGGCACTCAGTGCCGTGGTCTAGTTTACGAGGTGGTGTTTGTCATAGGTTGGGCTTGATCTCAGACCTAATTGATTGTTTGCACAGCCGAACGACCGAGCTAAGCTCTCCCGGGAGCTGTGGGGAGCATCCCGGCCCCTCCCGCCTGCTCGGCGGGAGTTCTGATGCGGGGCTTACATGCGGTTCTTGCAAGTCCTGCCTTCTGGACTCTGAGGTTAATGATGTAAGTTATAGGCAGTAAGTTGTTACTTACGTGTCACAGTAGTTTGTAGTAGCCTTCCAGCATTTCTTCTTAGTTCCTCATCCATTAAATATGCTTTGTTTCGTAGTGCACTGTACACTGACATCCTTCCTGCTACTCAGATTAAGAGTAATGCTGCTGAATTAGAGGGAGCGATTACTGAAATTTTCACGTCTCTCTTAAGAGTCTGCTGAAGTTCTCAGCATGGTTTTAACAAGAGATAATTAAAAGTATTGCTGCGCTCTATACACTTAATGCTTTTGTAATCTAGACAAGTATGAGGAAATAATTATTTCCCAGCTGCTGTTCATGAGCAAGTTATGCCAATATCATGGTTACCTTCAAAGGTCAGTACTTAATTTGGTGGAAATTTAGGTCTGCACCAGGTTGGAATGGCAGTGTGTGGGAATACCTCTGGCTTTTGTCATCAATCAGAATGCAAGTTGGATTGCAGTCGTATTTGCAGGTTTGTGTGCAGTTGTTTTAGGAGGAGGATAGGGAGTATGATACATTTTCAAAGATGTGCTAGAAAACTACTTTGTTGTGTATCCCTCTCCAAAGTTAGGGCTCTGGCTCATATACTGTGATTTGATGAAGCATGAGCATGATCAAGGTGTGGCCTGGTTCTTCCATTCATGCCTTGGTAAAATCCAGTCCACAGGACTTTTGTTCTCATTATTTTGTTCCCGCAGTTTTGTGGAATTATTGTGTAATTTTGCTTCTCTGCGGAAAATCGGAAGAGCAAGTATTGCTGAGGGTTAGTCCCTAAACTTTTTTCCCCCCTGCATGATGTGTTATTGTTTCATCTAATAATCTTTGTAACCATTAGTTCTTCAGTAGGTGAGAAGGCCCACAGCTGTGTGTGGGCTATGGACTGACAGTGTTTGACTCCTGGTCTGTGACTTCAGACAGAGATGTTAGAGTGGCATTGCACTGGGTGAATAGAGAAAGCCTCTGGCAAAGCTGTCTTTAGTTTGTGCAATGGAAATTTCTCCTTACCCATTTCTTTCTTTTTTTTGCTGTGGAATTGGAAGTCATTTAGACTTAAGCTCCTGAATCTCTTCTGTTGATGGCTGGCCATGGTGTTCATCTTAGGCAGGGTGGCTCTGGTAGTGGGAGCACTTCAGTGCAGGAGCATCATGGTCCATAGGAGCTTGTCTGTCATGCTCCATGATCCATAGATCCTCCTGTGCACTCTCATATCCGCATCTTTCATAAATTGCTTTTGAAAATCCCACTTTTTAAATGCTTCACATTATTGGGGTTGTAGGAAGTTTTGAGGTTGAGATTAACATTTTAGGTTTCTTTCCTGATTACTGTAGTGTTGCTTACAGGTCATGCATAAAAATGTGCACGTTGGGAATATATTCCATTAACATCAGCATCCAGCTTTTACCGGTTAGTAAGTCCAGGTAGTAGTTTGTATAAAAATGTAGATTTCTTCAGAGAAAGAACGCTCATGTAGCCCAACACTTGGGTAAATAGTAATGAAGATCTGAAGAGAGCATTACTTGTTGTATGACATTTCTGGGGAAAAAGATGTTATTTCGTTCTCATCTGTAAGTACCTCCTCAACACTGTACCTTTCAGTATTCGTAGGCATTGTTAGAATTAAGATTAGACACGTTCAAAAGAAGTAGCACCATCTTGTATTGAGTAGGAGGTGACAACAGACTGTAGAATTGGGGTGTTAGTGATACAAATTCTGAGTTTTTCAGAATGGTATTAAAATTGTTTTCTGAATGTATCCTTTCTGACTGCAGTATTTCTAATGTACTGAGATTTACTTAGGACTTTTAGAACTCCTAATTTTTTTAAGGAATGTTTTGATTAGCTTTTGATGGGTAAATTCTAAGTTTTTTAACTTGCTATTATAGCCATGGAGATTCTACTTGCATTATTTTAAAGGGGAACTGCTATTCTCATGTGATTGCATAAAATGAGGAACAGTTGCGTCATGAAATGCATCACATAGCACAAAACTAAGATAAAACCACAAGAACTTCATTTAAAAATGAAGAACTCCTCATTTTCAAAAGAGCCACAGATTTCTTTCCATCCATATTTATTAACTTTGTCATTCTTAGTTTCTGAAGAATATTATCATAGTACCAATATCAAAGTAATATAAAATAATTTATTAATCCTTAAAAAGTTCAAGTTTCTGAAGATAACATGTTTGTCTTTCATGTGGTATTTACCTGTTGTGGTAGTTTGAAAGCAAATCAGTGAGAGACTCCAAGTCAGAACTACAATTTAATGGAAAAATTTAAATAAGTGCAATAGTACAAAAACACTGACAGAGTCAGAATACAACCTGACACCCTGTTGGTCAGGGTATTGGTAGCAGTCCCATTAGATGGTGGCTGCAGTCCTCTGGGAGTGATAGATGTGGTTCTGTTGAAGATCCTGTGGAAAGGTGTAGTTCTCCTCTGAAGGTCCAGTGGTGGTGTAGAAGGGTCTGATCTTCATCTGGGAATCCAGTAGAAAAGGCTGCCTTCGATGTTTCAAATCTCAGATTATATCCAGATAACAATGCTTAGTTCCTCCCCCTGGACAGAGCATCTCACAGTGGGATGATGTAATTTTATCAGTGGGACTCAATGGCCCCATTAATGGAAGGTGTCCTCTGAGTTACTAGGGGAGTACTGTCCCACCTGGTTTCAACAGCTGGCCCACTAGAAGACACCTTCCAGAGTTATCAGGGTGAGCCAGGAGGGGAGTACTGTCCCATCTGTTTTTAACAGCTTATGAAGATGGTGATAGAATACATACTATTGTAACCTAAGGCACCTGTCATATGTGCTGAATGTTGTACAGTGTTCTGTAGTTGCTGCTTTACAATGCACATTCTGTTGAAGTCCTCAAAGAGTGGACTGTCTTAGAAAAAGTATGTTGTGTAAAATAAACCTAGAGGAGAGAGAGTGCTGTCACTGAATAACTACCAAGCTGTTTAGATGGTTTATTTAAAAAAATAATGTCTGACAGCAAATTGTTCCAGAATGTTTAAGACCTTAATTACAAAAAAGTTGTCTTGAAATAAAATGATGATTGAGATTGGCAGTACTATTCTGCCTTGAAAATGCAGTTCTGTGCAGTTTTTTATTGACCCTGCCTAGTGATCAGCTTGCTCCAAGTGATTGATTGTTCTTTTAATTAATAATCTAGTCAGGGGTAATTGCAGATGCTGTTCTATAAAATGATTAATCATTCTCTATGTTTTTTGAAGCGGTTTGCTTTGGTATATTGTAAATAGAGTACCAGTGGGTGATTTATGTATTATGGAACAGGACAGCATTTGTTCTTATTTGTTTTAAATATGTTGTCTTTATATAGGATTTTAAAATTGAACAGTAGGTGAAAGATATGAGAGGTTCACAGCCATCTCATAAGAGGTGTAATTTAATGAAAAACTGAATGTATGGTGAATTGAGTCATGAAGCTGGCTTCACATGACAGCTCATAACTAAGCTAGGTTTTCATCTCACTGTGTCAGCGATTAAATCAGTACCAAATGTTTTTGTTAAATGGAAAATACTATATCATAATTTAAAATACATGCTATAGGAAACTGTTATTTACATGAAATAACAGGAAATTGTATTTTATAATGATTTTCATTAAGGTAAAATGATATTTCAGGAACTTCACATAAGTCTGTATGTAGATTGTTAGACATTAAAAAGACTTGATAAAAATAATTATGTTAGTACAAAATAAATTTACTTCCTTTTTATGAATTTTAGAAATCCTCTGTACAGACAATTGGTGAAGAACAAATACAGAATCCTTACACGGAGCTCCTTGTGTTGAAAGGCCATCAAGATATAGTAAGATTTCTAGTGCAAATAGATGATTGCAGGTATGAAATGCCATTTCAAATTGTTTCACAATGTCCTTGATAATATGTTTGTAAAAATGTAGTAACATTTTTAATCCTGTCTTTTTACTTTTCTGGGGGGAGGGCAGGAAAAACTGGTGTTAAGGCAAGGGATGAATACTCTCTTTCCTTGCTATGTTACTTTATCTTTTGGCTTCTCTTTTAAGTTCTTCTTTAATGAGAAAATAATGGCAGTAATGTTACATTTCTCAGTACAAATTCATTTGTTTGTAGGAGTTGCCTCTAGCTAATTCAGCTGTTCTTTTTCAGTCTGTTCCTGGTCTGAGTGTTGCCTTCTATGTACATGCATAGATTCTCACAGGACAATATGCAATACTTTCTGTCTGCTGCTGTTCTGGCAGGATGTGTGTGTTCTATGTTTCTGAATTGAGGATAGCTGTTGTTTTACCTTCTGGTTCTATGAAAGAATGTAATAGACTCCCACAGATGTGCTATAGCAATTGGACTTGATATCTTCAACAATATTGACTGTTGCTTTTCCTTTCTTTCCAATCTTTTGTTACACTTTCTTTTGATGGTATAGTGCTAAATTCCCTTGAGCTTTGGTTAATGCAATTTTTTTAACTTTTCAAAAATTCCAGCTACTTTATTCAGAATGACTAAGCAAAAGTCCCCATATGCCTAACCTCTGCCTTACATGTCTCTTCCAGTTTGATCTGGTTCAACTTGCTATACTTCTTGGAAACTTGATAGTTGCTTTATTTCTCTCCTTCAGGTTTCAGCTATATGCACCTTTCTGTATATTTCCTGGCAATCTCTATCTGTAACTTCTGAAGACTGAGTTATCTATCTTGTGAGGACAGAGTTATCTAAAAACTGGAAAACTGTTTAAGAAGATGAAGTGATTGTATTTACCTTTGTCACTTAGAAAGTGTGACTGAGAGAATGAATTATGATAGTTGTACATTACAGCCTAGTTTCTATTCTAGTTTTCTCCAAATTAGCCTTGCATGTTCTTTAGTTTAACATAATTCTACAAGAGAAGAAATAATTTTCTGCCTTAAAAGTAAGGTTGTGAAGTCTTTAGTCAGTCATGAAATGTAGTGACTCTTGACTGATGTGGAAAATTAAGTAGAAAATGTTTAGTGACTAAGAACATAAGTAATAGGCAAGAGTAGCTCTGTTAAGGAGCTGCAGTAATTTTTATCTTTTATGGATTGAAGGGAAATACTAATGTATTCATCAATACTCCATGAAGTTAACATGGGCAAGAGTTTGTTCTATATCCTTGCAGTGTGCAGCAGGTGTTCTGTGAAGGAAGGTTCTCTCCCTCCGCATGCATGTTGACTGGAAGAGACCATGCTAGTGGTCTCTTCCAGTTCAGAAATGCCCACAGAATCCTGTTTTCTAGTATTACATATATGTGTATGTGTGTGTGTGTGTATATATATATATATATATATATATATACATATATATATAATTTCACAGAAGACTCCATGGAGGATTTTTAGCTTGCCAGTTTTTATATATATGTCAGAAAAGTTGCATTTATTTTTCTGTGTAGTAGTCCACCAGAAGGTTAATACAAAAATGGAAGAATTTTGTGTGGTTTCTTCAGTCTGTTTTTTCCCCAGACAAGTTATTAAAATAACCCTTTATCAAAGTAGGTTTTTCTCAAATGTCTACTGAATAGGTGCAATTCATCTTTGTAGAAACACCACAGTATTCTTAGCTTGCACGTGCTGTCTGATACAAAGAGGTCTTTTACCATTTTGGGCTTTGTTGTTTGGTAACAGGTAAATTACTAAAACTAAAATAATGATAATCATTGTAAAACTAAAGCCTTAGTGGCTATGTTTAAGATAGGTTATGAAATGGCATATGGATAACAAGTAAATTGTATAGCTGGTTAGTATTCTGCGAATTTGAGGAGTTTAATAGATTTGTTTCACTGGACAGTAATTCTGAATTTTTATTTATCAAGAATATGGTAATTTCTATATTGTTAAACACATGATAATATTTTTCACTTGATTATTGTCAGTAAGATTAGTATTGTTACTCAGCTTCTGAAGTGTTTTTATTTAGCTTCTGCAGCTATTCCATTGTGTGCTTTTTGTCAACTATTGTAAGCCAAGTTTCACGCTTCAGGTCTTTAGATAATATCATCTTAGTGAGAATTTTACAGAAGGATTTTCTTGTTTTCTCAGTGGCTCAGCTAAAACCAGTGAGTGGAAAATTTTCTCAGATTGGTTTTTGAAGATACTAAATAAATCCTCTATGAATGTAACAGAAAGCTGGTTGGTTTTTTTGGTTTTTTTTCTTCTTTGCTCTTGTACTTTTTGAACATGAAGTAAGGCTCATATTGTTTGGAAGACCACTAAAGAAGGCTAAGCCTCAGCAAGAGTCTTTCAAAAACTGGACTGAGATACAATTGCAAGTAATACTCTAGCATTTGACACATTAAATTAAACAGAGTTCATAACACATTTTAAGAATAGATTTTTTTTGTTGATCATTTAACCATTCATTGCTCCTTTATGAAACAAAGTTATAGATAATGGTGATCATGACTGGAAAAGACTGAGGTGACCCACGAGGACATTCCTTTTGTAATAGTATTGGAATTCTTAAGGCTTGTTCTTACATTAAGTGTATGTTAATAATCACATATTTAAATATACTGTTTCAGTTTAGAAACTGTAATTAGGATTTACAAATACATGATTATGCTTTGAAGACAGAATCTGATATATCTTGTAAGCATGTTTTCTTCCGTAAGTATTTACTGCTTTTCCATTACATTACACTATAATGAAGTTTTCAGTTTGTTACGGTTTGTTACTTTGTTTTTTTTTTTCCAGGTTCGCATCTGCAGGAGATGATGGAATCATATTTCTGTGGAATGCTCAGGTTAGCTGTCTTTTTTTAGGGGTGGCTTGTGTGCTCTGGAGAGGATAGAAGTTGTAGACAAGAGGTAGAAATGTCTAGGAGCAAAAAAGCAGAATAAATAAGAATTGCTGCAGAGCTACTGTTTGAAAATGTAAAAGTGGAGGGAGTCTGTTAAATCTTAGTTTGCAAAGGAGAGTTAGGAAAGTAGAAGTTGGGTGAACCCAAGGGAAGGGTAAGTTTTCAAAGTTAGAATGTTTCAGGATGACTTAATAATTTTAGAAAAAATTTAGATGATATCATAGTGTTAAACGCAGAAGTATGCATTAAGTTGTGGCTTTAATTACTCTTTGAAAGTATGTTCTGTGTTTGCTGTAAATGCTGGAATGCTCACTAGTAACTCAACAAATGTGCAGCAAGATCCCAAGCCTGCCAGGATTTTTATATACACTTAAGATTTAAATACATTTCACTCGCTCTCTTAGTAATATCTCTTTGTACTATGACTGATTAATGGAGAGCTATCACAAAATTGTATTGAAAAGATACCAAAGTCAGTAAAAATTAAATATTTAATGCCCTGCAGGAGTAGGCCCTTAATTGCTTGCTATGATAAAAGCCTTACAACTTTTGGAAACCTTACTAAGACATTAGTTTTATCATACAAATAGTGCTCTGTATGACCCCTGGTGTTCTGCTCTTCTACTCTGTTTCTGCATATCATTGACAAAATTGTAGAGAACTGATGAGCATTAGACCTGTGTTAAGGAAGTCTAGTATATGAATTACATTGTTTAGTAAGAAATTTGAAGGGGAGATGTACTGTACTGTCTACAGTGTATCAAACATTCAATTCAGGAAGAAAAAATCCCAGACTTTAAATTTTCTTTAAAATCTTCTGAAAAATTTATATGAAATTTATGATGGTGTAATTTTAAAATACAAATAAGATACAGAAGGAGAGATTTGAAACTTTTCTTTTGAGCAGCTTCTGTTAGTGTTTTGCTGGTTTTGAAGGCCTTGTCATTCTATAATGCTATAATTCTATAATTTGGAAAAGTAAAGGGATTTGAATATTAAAACCCATGTGTGTGAATATACATGCCCAGTGCTCTGAGCAGTTTGTTCTGAGCAGAACATAAAACTCATTTGGATAACCTGCTTTATGAACTGAGCTCCATGTTCTACTTCTGTTGGACTTTTGTTGTGTTTGTTAAAGCAAATCTTTGTACTTTTAAATTAAAACATCTGCCACATCTGCCAAGAAGTTTACAGTTAAAATTACACTGTATTTTAGCTGCATGTTTAAAATGCCAGTTTGCTTCTGCATGTTTGTTTGTAGGGCTTTGCCATTTAACTAAAATGTTAGTAGAAGTAGCTGTAGGTCTAAAGCACCAGCTTGAATCTGTAGATGATATACATACTACATAAATCTGGCAGGAAGTTGACCATAAATATAGGCCAGTCTTTTCCAGTAGTTAAAATTAAAGAAAAGTAGATTTTTAAGTAAGGGCTTGTCAACAAATCTGAATTGCTGTAGTATTCGTTAAGAGAGGCGAATGGCCAGTATTTGTCTTAAAATTAAATTAGTTTAATACAGAATTTTGTTCTTAAGGGCTTTTAGAGGCTTTTTACTCAGAGAGTAGTTTGCATTATGTACTACTTCTTTAAACTTACAGGTAATATGTTATTTAATTTAATATCCTGTACAGCACTGAAGGTTGTAAGTATCAAATCCTTACATTACTTTAGGAAGGGAGATTTTAAACTCTTAGAAATTCTTGCTTTAAAAAGTCATGCAGTACCTATATTTTGTGAGTAGGCATTTTCCTATTTTACCCTTAGTTTTCCTTGTTTTTGTTTTTCAGACTGGAGAAAAACTTTATGAACTTCATGGGCACACACACAAAATTACAGCTATAGCGCCATTTTCTTCATCAGATGTTACCGAAGAAAAAACCGATTTGATTATATCAGCATCAGCTGATAGAACAGTTATTGTATCCTTTGATCTGTAGAGAATTTAAATTTCTGTGGGCTTTGTGGTTTTTATTTTTAAAGATAACACTGACACAGGCTGTAGCCCGTCTCAAAACTTAATGGCTACCAATACCCACTAGGTGTAATCGGATTACACCTGGTTATTGTTCACACGTAGATACAATCCTTGCCACAAAAATGAATCCATAACAGGCCTTTATGAATTTATCATTTTGGCCAAATATTGAAAAGACTGTCAGGGTTTAAGAGACTGAGTCTGTGCAGACCTCTTTACTAATCTGTCATTTAGTTACTAACACAGCATTTATATTTACAATTTATAGAAACCTTTCAGTTTCCTTAATGAATAAAGACAGGTTTGGGATTGCACTAGTGGCAGACAAGTTCAAAAAGTGTCATGTTTCCATTCTACTGTAAAGGTACTGAGGAAACCCTATTAATGTCTGTTGTTTTGTTTTATACATTAAGCTATTATGTTTGGCCCATGAGTCACGTGGGCGGGTGTGTTAGAATGAATAGCATTGTTTTATTTAAGAACAGGTACCTAATGAGTGGCTGAGAAGTAGGCACAATTCTTGTTTTTGGATCTCTTAATACCTTGATTTTAATTTTGAAAGGATGTAGAGCAAAGGTAATGCTGTGGCTTGGTTTTATTACTGTGTTGGAAAAGTCAACCTACAACATTTAAAGCTTTTGCACTATTGACGAAAAATTTAGCATATTAGTGTGTAATTAAATATGTATTTCTCAGAGACCTTGATACTGTATTCATAGTACTTACAGATTTATCTAACTAAAACTCATGATCATTTCACTGAGAAATTCCCTGATGAACTTTTGCAGGAGACATATATCTGATTTTTGTTCTGCAGTGTTTGACAGTTCTTCAAAGACTGAATGTATGGTTGTCTGGAGGGAGTGATCTATGTGTTTGGAACCGAAAATTAGATCTCTTGTGTAAGACCAGTCATCTTACTGATGCAGGTAAAAATGGAAATGACTCATTATAGCTGTTAAAGTGCAAGTAAAATGGATCTGTATAATGATGCAAAACCAACTTGGCAAATTCATTTTAATTCTAATGATAACATTACGTATTAGAGTCACTCTTTATTTTTTTAAATGTCAGATTTAATAGTTTCTGAACTAAGACTGCTTTTAATGTTCTGTGCTGTGTGAATTTTGGCATATCTCAGATCTCAGTAACTATACATTATCTTGGACTACAGGGCTAGAGCTCAGATGCTCATTTATGTGTTTGCTGTAACATGTACCAGATCCTTTGACCGGCTTCATGTGTGATTGAGTGGGAGTTTTATTATATTCCTAAGTGAAGCTTTGTAATAGTGAATAGTAAAGATTACTTTTTATCGTTAAGAGTCAGCACTTTTGATGTAGAAAATACATGTTTTGATAGGAATATCATAAACTTAATCAGAAATCTATGTCAATCATGCTTTTCTATTAATAAACCTCTATATTATCTGTCCATGTGAAGAAAATTGTTGCATGTTATTACTGTTCTTTACCAAGATGCTTACAAATCTGTCAATCTCATTCAAAGATGGAATCAATATTGGCCTTATTTTTGTCATAGAATAGAGTAGTGCTAGGCAAAGCCTTCTGAGTCCTTGAGAATATTACTACTTCTTTTGGTTCAGTATGAAATATCATGCTAAATACCAGTTGGGCTGTGGTGCTTGAAATGCTATTGAAACTTTGGTACAAGGAGTCAATGGGATGTGTCGCATGGACCCTGTTGTCTGTCCTAATCTCTGACTTCCCTTGTGGGGAAAGATTGCTTATTCCTTGAGAAATTTTCCTCTAATGGTGCTTGGGCACAGGGTGGGGAAATTCTGTGCAGGATGAAGACAGATGAACAGCAAGTTGGTTTTTTCATCATATGCTTTATTCTTCTTCATCTTGCTCTGCACTTTATTTTAGAAATGTGCGTGCTTGAGGTAGTATCAGTATCTAATAATTTTTGTACTGCCTGTATTTAGAGTCACAATAATTGCCGTAGTGTTTTTAATAAGGTCCAGCATTAGGACATAAATATCTTAGTTGTATTTAAAATAAAAAGATAATTTACTTTCAGCTTCACCACAAGTTTGATGTTCAGAATTCTGCTGGATTCAGGACCAAAACTCCTGACCTTCCCTCTGTTTGAGAAAATCTGTTCATTTCTGATGCCTTTTAACTTCAGGCAACATACTTCTGTTTTGATAAGTGGAAGGAAGATTGTTAAGACCTTTATTAATAAGGAATTAACAGTTTGTTGTGTTTTCTTTTGATCTATTAATATCCTTTTCTTCCTTATCCCCCCCCCTTTTTTTTTTTCAAAGGCATCAGTGCTTTGGTTGAGTTGCCCAAAAATTGTGTTGCAGCAGCAGTTGGTAAAGAGCTAAGTGAGTATGTTGCATTTTCCAGAGTTCATAAGCGTGTCCAAAACAGCTGGCTATCAGAGATATGTGTGAAGAGCATGAAGCTGGAATGGTATAGGAGAAGTAAATGGTGTTAGAGTGTGGTCAGCAACATTTTTTCTTTTACCATTGACTAAGAGGAGACAATATTAATCTTACTCAAGAATTTTTTAGAGATATGCATGACACGCAAAACAAAACTTTTCTATATTTGGAATCATAGAATCATTACGGTTGGAAAAGACCTCCAAGATCATTAAGTCTAAGCTTTGACCAATCACCACTATACCAGCTAGGCCATAGAGCTAGGTACCATGTCCAGTCATTTCTTGAACTCCTTCAGGGATGCTGACTTCTCCACAACCCTGAGCAACCCATTCCAATGCCTAACTACCCTTTCAGTGAAGAAATTCTTCCTGATGTCCAACCTGAACCTCCCCTTGAGCTTGAGGCCGCTTCCTTTTCTCCTGTGACTTGTGGCCTGTGAGAAGAGGCCAGTGCCCACTTTGCCACAGCCTCCTCTCAGGTAGTTGTAGGAAGTGATAAGGTCTCCCTTTACTCAAGGCTAAACAACCCAAGCTCTCTCCTCATAAGACTTGTGCTCCAGACCCTTCACCAACTCTGTTGCTGTTCTCTGGATGCACTCCGGTACCTCAGCATCTTTCTTGTCATGAGGAACCCAAAACTGAACTTGAACAGAACTTTGAACAGAACTTGAGGTGTGGCCTCAAGTGGCTGTTGTGGCCTCACCGGTGCTGAGTACAGGGGGACAATCACTGCCCTGGTCCTGCTGGCCACACGCTTCCTGATCCAGGCCAGGATGCCATTGGCCTTCTTGGTCACCTGGGCACCCACTCTTTCATGTTGGTCAAGCAGGACCTGTCTTTCTTAAACCTATGCTGTCAGGGCCTGATTCCTTGGTTGTCCTGTATGCGCTGTGGGATCACAGACAAGATTTGTTCCATCACTTTACCTGACGCTGAGGTTGGGCTGACAGGCCTGTAGTTCCTCAGTCCTTCCTACAACCAATTGTATAGATTGGCATCATGTTGGCCAGCCTCTGGTTGATTGGGACCTCCCTGGTTTACGAGGACTGATGACAAATGACAGAGAGTGGCTTGGTGAGCTCCTCGGTCAGCTCCCTCAGTGTTAGTGCCACCTGTCCCGATCTGATTGTGGCAATTGACGTTTGTTCTTCTGGAGAAGGTCTGGAACTGCTTACCTGAGCTGTCAGATGCTCAGCTTCTCTAGAGCCTCCTTGTCCGTGGATCTAAAGTATGAGGTATTGCTGGTCTTTTAAGATCCAAAGCTATAATGAGTAGCTTTAGTAGTACCCTTGAGATAGAAAAGAAATTCCAAGACTGATTAAAATAAAGTCTTAATTTCTGACAATATTGATTGTCTTACTAGAGGATATTGCATTGTTTTTGAATATTAATTTTTTTAGTGAGATGAGTCCTCAAGAAATATGTTTCACTTTTAGTTACTTATCCTTAAAGGTGTCTGATACTTTTCACTTCTGGTGTTGACCAGTTCTCTGAATTTTAGAGTTACTAGGCTGAAGTTGTTTTATCCTCGATTTGCTGTGGTAAGAGGCCTTAGTGGTAACACTGAAATAACTGCTTCCTGTTTTTTGATGTCATGAGTGATCATAAGTGGCTGTTACATGCTCTCACTTACAATGCTTTATTTTGTGTCTCTGAAAATGATGTTTTATTTAAGCATAGCTCCATCTTATTCCAAATGAAAAAGCTTATTTAGACAATTTTTCTATCTTTGAAGTAATTTTTAGGTTGAGTGCTTCTAACAGTGGGTCTGAAGGTTGGAATGTCCTTGAAGTAAAGCGCCTTGTTGACCATCAGGATAACATTTCATCATTAGTCAGTGTCAATGGTAAGAGTAATTTTATAATGTTACGGGTTTTGTTAGTTACCAGTGGGAAATTTCATCTATAGAGTTCTAATTTGAGCCAAAGTTTTAACTGGAGTGAGACTTATTAACTAGTGGATGTACCTTTTTGTGTAGCTGCAAAGGTAGTGATATAACAAAATGTAATTCCTTTGTTTAGGGTTTAACAATGAAATGAGACTAGGCGAGTTGCAATGTAAAAGAGTCAATGTCATTGATGGAAATGGAACTCTTGGTCTTTCTGTTGGGAAAGTTAAAAATGATATTTTTCTTGTCTTGTTCCTTCTTATTCTTAAAATGGGATATGCAATGCCACATTGCTTGCAGTTGTAGTCCTAAGGTAACTGAAGGTTCTGAACGTGCAGATGTGAGTGTGCGTATAGACCCATTATAGAGAGGGTCTGGAAGCTGATACAATCTATGCTGCTCATTGGGGTAATACTGAACTAATACCTGAAATTCTGTCTACTCTGCTGCAAGTATCGGCCTCTTCTACTCTTTTCTTCCCTGTCTTTTTTATGGAATACCCCCGGAGACCAGGAAAAGGTATTACTGGTGGGATAGAGAGTGTGTATTTATCCTTGGGTATATCTGTGTCTACCTGGTTGGCACAAAGGAGCTGTGTTACAGGGCTACCAAGTGGCTGGAAAAAAGAAAACTTGGATTCTATTGTACTTGTTTCTGTGCTTAACTATTGCCATTATTTTCTCCTTCCCTTTGAAAGGGAAGCAGTGTTTGACTTAAAAAGACAAGATGCTACATGCATTAATTAAATATTGCTGTAGAAGTTCCTTTCCATGCATGATAAACAAATTCATGAGCAGCTACTTCACTATTGCTATTAACTCGTTCATTTAATTTGTGATCAGTAGTTCTAAGATATACTTTGTTGTGTCTGAGGGATGTCTATACACCTGCTTCGCCAAGGAATAGAAGGACTTAGTATGTAGAAATGAAGTTCAAGTATTTGAACATACTTCTGATGATGTTCCTTGCCTTTGCAACTCTACTGTGCACTGTGGCCAGTGAATGTTCTTCCTAGTTCTGATTTTACAGGAGAGCTCATATGAGCTATGCTAGGTAATTAGATGAGTACTTACTCAAAGAGAGAGGTTTTTGTCCGGTTAGTTATGTACTGCACATTCTACATAGCTTTACACATAAGTGGGCTGTCTTTCCTTTCTAGGGTTCTGACGTGTGTGAAATTAATTTTTTTTAATATCATGTGATTTCTATGTGTGTTTTTTTTCTCTCTTCAGATTTGACTTTTGTGACAGGTTCTCACATAGGTGAGTTAATAGTTTGGGATGCACTTGACTGGATGAAGCAGGCATCTGAGTGCAACTTCTGGGACTCCTCTGTCCATCCAGATGTACAACCAGAAATAAAGTTATCCCAAAGCCCACATGAGACTTCAGTTCAACACTTAACATCTGACGAGGAGGTAAAAAGCTTCCGAGTGAATTACTTTAAGCTAGGATGATCTTACCACAGAAAACTTAGTGGTTTCTATTTTCAGTTTCCTTGTTTTAATATGAGAGGCTTCTTTTAAATGTTCACAGCTATTTTGTATGGTCAACAGCTTTTATATAAAATATTGGCTGTTGACCTATATGAAGGTTATAATACATTGATGGTATGGAAACTAAGGTAGTGGACTGTCACAACAGCATTTCTTTTTGATGAACAAAGATTTATTGCTTGTTTACAATACCACTACAGGAAAATAAATATGACGGTGTGTGTTTTGATGACATGCATCTTTTGTATGCCAGCTTCTGGAAATACAGTTTTCCCAACAATGCACCTGTTTTAGCAGTTACAGCTGAGGTTATTATGAGAATACTGTGGGGTGCTAGTTAAGAGTAGGCATATGTCTCTGCTTAATAGTGAATCAGTATTGCTCTTTCTGTTCTAGACTGTACGGAATTGTGTACACAGTTATGTTTCCAAGATCCTGCCTACTATAGTCATGCTTTAGAGATAAGTTCTTTGTCAGAATACTCAGTCAGAACTCAGTTACTGTACGCTAAAAATACTCAGGTTGATATTTAATTTTGTGAAATATTGCCAACTGTTAGTGGCAAAATAAAAGATGTTTCATTATTGGGGTACAGTGGGATTTTGTTTGGGGCGTTTAGGTCAGTTATTGGGAATGGTTAAGAAACAGATTCTTGGAAATGGATTCAGATATATAAGCTGTAACAAAATAAAAGCTGTGGAAAAGTTAGATTATTGGGTAAGGACCAAATAGTCACCTGATACATTTTCCTATTTCTGAACAGAACTTTCCTAAAACCCTGGAGAGAGAATATTATGGGATGTGGGGGCTAAAAACAATGTGATTGTCTTTAAAGGTGGGATTTTCAGTGGTTTTGTTGTCAGTGCTTATTTCTACAATGAGCCAAAAGTGAATTTTGTTTAGGGTAAGTTCTGTAATTTGGCTTCAAAACACTTTCATTCCATGCTTGAAAGCTACATATGATGTGTTTTAAGGGAGTAGAAAAAAATTTGGGTAAGGTCAGAAGTTGTTAAAACATTAAGTGTGGAATCTGAGGGTGCTGAAGGCTTTCTTCCATTCATGGAACTGAACTAAAATTGCTGTGATTTTTTTTTTTTTTTTATTGTGAGAGTTTTGAATGATGGGAAGAAAAGGTGGTTCTAGTGTTACACAGCAAAATAGAAAGTGCTTTTAAGGTAGAGCTGTCTGTATTGTAAAGCTCCTACTTAAAAGGTGGTGCAGAAATGTATTTGTCTTATGTATTACATTGTTACCTGCTACCTCAAAGCAGAACACTGTTCTTCATGTTAAAAATAACAATGTAAAATACATGTTTTCTCTGTTTTCCAGACTTGGTAGTTAGGTAGTTGGAGAAGATACACTTGTCTAGTTTGACACTGAGCTTGTAGGCAAAACATGATTCAGAAACAAATGGGATGGTAACGGTTTTCAAAACTAGGAAACTGTGCTAAGGAGTGCATCCGCTGTCCTGCATGTGTGTGTTTAGCTTGCCTTTTAATAGAGGTGTACAATTTATGCCTCAGGTCTTTTATTTTCTTGGATTTTGAGATCACCAGGATTTTGCCAGGGCTTGTGAAAAACATGCTCCATGAAGAGCATCTTTTGCAAAGCTGTAAGACTCTGTGGCCCAAGGTGGACAAGTGATGTAGAAGGCCACTGAATTTGAACCTTATGCAAAACTAGGATAATGGGCTTAGTGATTTGTTTTTTGTCTTGATTTCGTAATGGTGCTATCAGAAATCTGTTTAGTTTCAGTGCTCCCACAACTGATACACATAAGGAAAAAAAATAAAAATATGGACAAAGAGTTTTGAACAATGTTAAAAGATTGTTGAATATATATAGGAAATTTTAATGAAAGACCCTACATTACAAGTTGTACAAAATGTTGACAGGCATGTAGTGTGAATTGCATATGAGATGTTAATGTTTCGGCCATGTAAAAGGAAGCAGGTTGTTCAGGGAAATGTTCCAACACACCTTCATCTAAACAAGGTATGTTCAAAACTGCAGATGTGTACTGAATGGAAACATTTTGCACTTCTCTGGTACTGAATATTAATCATGTGTACATACATTGTACACTTGTCCTCTTTAAGTTCATTGCAAGTCATGAAACAGTTCAGGTCGAAAGATCTGTAAACTGTTTCTGGTGTCTTAGGGTCATGATGATTATGAGATGGAATGCCTGCACTCTTCTGAAGAAGAACATTGAATGCAAAATGCGGTATTGCGTAATACTTTATTATGAGAGACTTTCTTTTCTGTATTCAGTAGAGCCCAAACGCTTGAGCAAGGCCTCTTTATTCATCTCCCATCTTCAGTTAAACTTCAATTTCCTGTATTCTTGGTCTTTCTTGACAAAACAAGAGTTTTTCAAAACACGGGACATTATTTTATTGTAAGAATATAAGCATTTAATTACAGAAGTGTGTTGATTTGTTGGTATCCTTAGTTTCTGCTTCGTCTGTGAGATACAGGATAAAAATACAGACATTAAATTACTGCATAGAGTATAGGATTATATCCCACATGTACTTTTTAAAAATCCATCTCTTTTTATAACTTGCTAATTTCATGTGTTGGGGATAAAACAGTAATGTGAGGACAAAAACAAGATAGGTCATAGTATCACTGGAAATCCATTATATGCAAGGTGATTCTTCAGTGTCTATTTCTGTAAGTTGTTATATTGAATTTTCTTTCCAGTGTGTGTTTGCTGCTGTTGGGAAGGGCATATACGTATATAATCTTCAAATGAAGCGTGTGATTGCCTGCCAAAAAACTGCTCACGACTCCACTGTGCTGCACATTGAGAAGCTTCCAAACAGGTACAAAACATAGTACATTTTGTTAATGCAATAAAGAAAAGCAAAACTTGGAAGGGTGACTAGAGACAGACTGCAAAGCTACATTGGATTTCTAGGGCAGGGACTTGATCTTCAGTTTGAGCTGCTTTTATTAGGTAGAGCTTGTTGATCTGATTTTGGAAAATTTGTCATTGCAATTCAGTGGGAAAACCTGTATTCCAGTATGACTAGTACACAGGCTGAAAATGTCTCAGCTGTTTTCAAAATCAGATTTGATGAAGCACTTTTGTCTGTATTGTGAAAGTACAGCTTAATGGCATTTTACTTCTAGTAAGGAAAGGCATACAGCATATTCAGAATGTATTTTTCACTAAATACTTTGTAAGACTGGAAATGTTTTAACAAAAATTAGTAACTTGCAGTTTTTGTTTGTTAGTGCAGAATTTCTACCTGAACCTTGTTTTGACAGCCAACTTGGACAAGTTGCTGTATATATATATATGTATATGCTATTGTTCAATGGGGCAAAGTCTGCCAGAGGATAAAAACTGAGGCCTTGATCTTGTAAATGTGTGTGCTGTTCTAAGCTTTTCTAAATGTGTCATGAAACAGAGTACCTTTCCTTTCAATATTTTTCCTTAAGAAAAAACCAGTGTTTTGCTTAATGAAAGTAAACGTACAGAAACCAATTAGTGGAACTGTGTTTGCAGAGTCTGCGACTGGTCATGTTTTGGTTTACATAGTGGTATGCTTTTAATATGGGGTTGAAAAGGTTTGTTTTTTCCTGCCTGTTCTACCAGTCTATTACAGTTTGTTCTGCTACTAATTAATTTTGTTTTCTGTGGAACATCTGCACACCCTGCTACACTTAAGAGTTCTAGTAAACTTGTGTGGAACCTGAGGCACTTACTGTCTCTTTCATAGAAGCATCACAAGGTGATTTACAGGTAGGTATCCATGCTAGTGTTGCTTATCAACTGTTTTTACAGGCAGCTGATCTCCTGTTCAGAAGATGGCAGTGTGCGCATTTGGGAACTCAGAGAAAAGCAGCAGCTGCCAGCTGAACCGGTTCCAACAGGTTTGCTCATAGTGGGGAGTGAAAGGAGCATTTAAAAAACCAGTATTCATCATATAGGAATTGAGAGTCTTTCAGGCTTTGTTAAGACAGATAGTGTCTTGGGTTTAACCAACTGATTACATGTTCGGGGAAGGAAACTGAAGAAAGCATGGGTGTACAAGTCCTCCAAGATCTGATACGGGGTGGTAGAATGTCCAGCTGAAGCAATTCTGTCCTATGAAGCTTACTTAGAGTTTACAGTGGTGTGAACTGGTTAAAAAAAATGACCTGACAAGCCTTGGTCCTTTTCTCCTTGTACCAAATAGTGCTGAATTCTATACCACACAAGAGTAAGGACTTGCAGGACCTTGTGAAGAAAGCTTGCAGATAAGCAGCTGGCACAAAAGAAATGTGTTTTCCACATCTCCTCTTTGAACTTGGAATGATATTGGGACTTACCTTCTGCATCGAAACTCACATACTACCTCTGGGCACTGTAGTCCTCAGAGCTAGTTGATGGTGTTACAGGAAGCATTTTCCCCAAGTACAGACATTCACAGAATCACAGAATGGATAAGGTTGGAAGGTGCCACAGTGGGTCATGTGTTTCAACCCCCCTGCTCAAACGGGGATCCTGGAGCGCATGGCACCGGATTGTGCCCAGATAGTTCTGGAGTACTTCCAGTGAGGGAGATCCACAACCTCTGGGCAATCTGTTCCAGTGCCCAGTCACCCACACAGTAGAAAAGTTCTTCCTCATATTCAGGTGGAACTTCTTGTGCGTCAGTGTCTGCCCACTGCCTCTTGTCCTAACGCTCAGCACCTCTGAGAAGAGCCTGGTGCTTTGTCTTGGTACCCTCCCTTCAGATACTGATAGACATTGATGAGGTCCCCTCTCAAGTCTGATTAGGCCCAGTTTCCTCAGCCCATCCAGATGCTCCAGTCATCTCATCATCTTTGCAACCCTCTACTTGACCCACTTGCTTGTCCTGAGAAGTCCAGAATTGGACACAGCACTCCTGGGGAGACCTTGCTAGGGCTGAGTACAGGGACAGGATCCCCTCCCTATACCTGCTGGCAACGCTCTTCCTAATGCTCCCCAGGAACCACTGGATTCCTTGACCACAGGGACACTCTGCTGGCTCATGGACAGCTTGTTGTCCACCAGGACCCCCAGGTCCTTCTCTGCAGAGCTGCTCCCCAGCAGGTCAGCCCCAGCCTGTGCTGGTGCCTGGGGTTGCTCCTCCCCAGGTGCAGGACCCTGCATTTGCCTTTGCTGAATTTCAGGTGGTTCTTCTCTGCCCACCTCTCCAGCCTGCCAAGGTCCTTCTGAAGGGCTGCACAGCACTCTGGGGTGTTGGCCATTTCTCCCAGCTTTGTGTTCTCAGTGAATTTACTGAGCAGACATCTGCCCCTTCATCCAAGTCACAGATGATGTAGTTAAACAGTTCTGGGCCCAGTACTGAACTTCTGGGGATACCGCCAGTGACAGGCCTCCAACTGTGCCACTGATTTCAACCCTCTGAGATCTGTTGTTCAGCCAGTTCTCAATCCACCTCACTGTCCACTCATCCAGCTCACATCCCTGAGTTTGTCTATGAGGATGTTGTAAGAGACTGTGTTGAAATCCCTGCTGAAGTCAAGTAGACAATATCCACTGCTTTCCTCTCATCTGTGCAAATAGTTGTTTCATTGTAGGAGGCAATTAGGTTGGACAGACAAGATTTACCTTTATTGAACCTATGCTGCCTATTTCTGATCATCATCTTGTCATCCATGTGGATAGAAATTGTCTCCAGAATGAGGTGCTCCATCACTTTCCCAGGGATTGAGGTGAGGCTGACTGGCTGGTAGTTTCCTGGGTTGTCTTACCCCTTTTGAAGACCAGGGTGACATTTTCTTTCTTCCAGTTCTCAGCATCTCTCCTGATCTTCGTGACCTTTTAAAGATGATCATGAGCAGCCGTGCAGTGGTGTCCACCAGCTCTCTGAGTACTCACGGATGCATCTACTCAGGGCCCATGGACCTGTGAATGTCAGGTTTGCCTAGATGGCTTCTAACCTAATCCTCCTTGACCAAGGGAAAGTCTTCCTTCCAGCATTACTTTATCCTGGTCTCCTGGGTCAGAGAATACTGAGGGCTGGTCTTGTCACTGAAGACTGAAGTGAAGTACAGTACCTGACTGCTCTGGATTCTGTTTTACCAGGTCCCTCCCTCCATTTAGTGACAGGACCACAATATCCTTTGTTTTCCTTTTGTTTTTAATGTATTTGAAGAATCCTTCTTTGTTGTCTTTGACATCCTTGGCCAGTTATAGTTTCAGATGGGTCTTATCTCATTTTACTTACTCTGACAGCCTCTCTATATTCATTCCAAGTGGCCTGACCCTGCTTCCATCTCCTGTGTATTTCCTTCTTATGGCTGAGTAATGACAGTTCCTTGCATGAACTAGTACTTGCTGCTCTTTGACCAAGCTCCCCTGCACACTGGCAGTTGTGGTCTTTGATAGGTGCTCTGGACAAGACAATATAATTAGTATCAAGGACTGGGAACAGCAACAGACTGTTGCTCTTTTGTAGGAATTTTTTTATTCAAGGTGTGAATAATTTTTTGATGTATATTGTCTACGTGGCTGTTCATCTCTTGTTGGTAACTTTTGAAAATATATTTTTGATGCCTGGATTGATTTAGAAACACTTTTTCAGGGATGTTTTGTCTTCAGCCTTGCTGTTAACAAGCTGATCTACACAGTGACGAGTGGTATTTGGTTTCACATTAGAAATTTATAACTTCTATGAATCAAGATGTTTGGAAAAAGCCTTAGGGAGATATTGCTGTTGATTTGCATTGTTTTTATTCTGGGGATCCCCTGAGAAGTTTGTTCATCTCACCAGTTATCTCCTTGCACCAGGACCATAGTTTAGAACAACTCTAGTTTTATATGCTGATAGGGCTGAGAGAAGGATTGAGAGTAAAGTCTGAACTGCATTGTCAACAGAGCCCAACCTTCTTGCTTTTGTCAGTACTATTACACAGTTGTGGGGGTTGTGGCTGTGTACTTTTGTGCTATCTAAATGGAACATGTGGAGTACTTTCTTTACACTCCACATTGGCTCATAGTTTTAAACCTGAAGGATGGAGGCAATGAGCCAGCACTTAGATGCTGTAGTGCAGAACATACAGGGGAGAGATTGGTGCCTCATTTTTGTGCTCTTTGCACAAGTAAGAGTTTAGGAGGGCAAAAGATAAACACCACTTGTCCTGCATCTACCTTCGCTGTTCAGTTCATTTTTTTAGGAAGTCTTTGTATTTGTTCCTAAATCTGTGTACTGTCTCATCCAGGTGTGTAATTCAGCATGTTTCCTAAATTACATTAAGTGGGACAAGTAGCTGTGTTTCCCTCTTCCCTCAAGATGAATAATCCAGATGCTAAAGGGCTGCACAGTACAATGCTTCTGTCTTTTTTGCCAAATAGAGTGTCCTGCTTTTAGATTTTATGTGGCTTTTTTAGTTCTCTCTTCAGCTAGAAGAAATAAATTGTATCTGTGATTTGTGCCAAAATAAGAGCCTTTTTATTTTTCTCTCAGGGTTTTTCAACATGTGGGGATTTGGAAGGGCAAACAAGCAGGCAAACCAGGCTGCTAAGAAGATGCAGGAGAATACACCTATGTATTTTTTGGAGCTGGTTGGTGATTTGATTGGTCACTCATCAGCTGTGCAGGTAGGTCAGCTTTAGTAAGAATGAGAAAAAGTGAATGGTAGTACATTACAAAGATTTGATAGCGTTTCTTAAACTATCTTTTTGACTGGCTGTGGAGGCTATGAGTACATTGTTTGTGTGGTATGTTTAGTGCAGTGTGAAAACAGTAGTACATACTGACCTAATATTCTAATGACAGCTCGCTCACTGACTCCTGAGGATTGTGTGTGTCCATATATGCTAGAGATAATCTGACAGAGTATTTGGTTTCGTTTATAGACTGCAGACAGTACAGCTGGGAACCACATAAATGACCCAGATTTCATCTTAAGTTCACAATCTAAACAAGGGCTCCTATAAAAAAACCAAAACACATTGAGTAATTTCTTAGCCCTCTGTGTTGTGAGCATTAAGGGAGTCTTTTAACTTAAGCAGTACTACCAGTATTACTCCATGCTTCTGTCTGCCTAAAATAGTATGTTTTTGTTTTAAATGGTATTTTCTCTCTACACTTTTCTGTGACAAACCTACTGGAGTAACAAAGGACTTTGTTACAGTGGACTTCTACACACATTCTTTGCAGGAGCAGGGGGAAGGGTAGATAGAAGGGGATGGTGTGGTTCTGGAGTAGCTTTGCTCACAAGTATTCATGAGACAGATTGGATTTCAGAACTGCTGCTGCTAAAACTTGAAAACTTTTCTTTAATAGCTAAGGTGAACCTTTCTGCTAAAGGGATTTCTGCAAGGCTGTCTGTCCCTTTCTGCCATCTTTCTTTTGAAAAGTTGTTGGAAGGGGCCTTATTATCCACTTAGAAGGTTGTTATCTAAGAAAGAGGACATAGTGTGTAATTCAGCAAGAGGCCCAAAGAAGGTAGGAGGCATTGGGTCTTGGCTGAGATGCAGAACAAAGGAGTAAAGGAGATGATGCTGGATGTAGTTTCCCACAATGTTCTATATATGGGAAATTTTGGTTTTTTTTAAACTCTGGGTAGATTGGAGCTATTGAGGAAGAAAATGTTGAGTAGTGATGAAATGTGATGGCCAAGATGAGGGCTTGGCAGACTACATCTACTGGAACCCTGTAGCTATTAAGTGACCATCGCCAGGGCAGGTAGGCTTTGGCCTGAATGCTTCCCCCAGACAGATCCCTTCAACAAAATGAAGAATCAGGACATTGTGAGCATGCCATAGTGACATCACTGGTTCTGTTGGCCGTTGTGTTGAACTGTTAGCTTACTTGTCAAGATCTCTAAAGTCAGGGGTTAACTGACTATTTGTCAGCTCCATTGGTCTTGCAAAATCCTTCCACTCTGGTGCTGTACTTCCCTCCAGTGTTGTGTTTCTTGCTTGTTTGACTTCCTCTGTGTGACTAGGCATGTGCTGATGTCTGTCTCAGTTGTTCATTCTTTGATCTTTCCAGGCCTGCTGCTAGTACCCTACTGTGCTGTAGGGGGGAGGGGGGACAGTGTACCCAGTGAACAGAACAGTGGCTTTTGTTCCCAAGAAACCAGATCAGAGTTCATGCAAGTCATTCACACTTCTACTGCTGACTTGAAACAAGTTTCTTCAGGATTCTGTCCTTTAGCTTACCTATCTGTAAGGCTTTACTGCTTTTTTAGATGGAGATCTTTCAGTATGAAGTGTCTAAAGAGTTTGTTTCTGTGTAGCAATTTTAAAGAGTTGTTTTTGTGTAGCATTTTTGTGGCATCTCAAACACATAGGACAGTATGTAATTTTGTATTCCTGTCTATAAACAGAGTCATTTCAGATACATGTATTTGTTTAGTCCAGCTATGCACTAAATATTTAAGCAAGTTGACCATCTCATGCAAGCATCATGGTAATAATAGTTGTTTCATTGCAGATGTTCCTGTACTTTGGTGAACTGGGATTGGCTACATGCTCTGCTGACCACCTCATTATTTTGTGGAAGGATGGTGAACGAGAATCTAGCCTCCGCAGTTTAACACTATTTAAAAAATTGGCACAAAATGGTGATTTGCAGCTCAAATTTTAAATCGTTTGAGTGCAGGCTGCATATATGTAAACTGAATGTGTGTTAAACATGAGTGTAAAGGTACGTCTGAGCTACTGGGAATCTGACTACTAGGAAGGCTTACACTTAATGTCGTCTGTTACATTGGAACTTCTCTTAGTTGCTACTCTTCTCAAAGAAGAATTTTGCATTTTGGTATGCTCTGTCAGCAGAAATGGTGTTCTCTTGAAAGACTGAAGGTAATGATGACTCATTAAATAGTTTCTAATATTATTCCGAATGTTTAAAATTATCATGGGTGAATGTCAAAATTAAGAATTGTGAAGTATGCTAGACGGATCATAATTAAAGCAGTTGAGGGCATCCACAGTGCTATGTGCAGGAAGAAGGCATGGGGAAAAATCTGCAGCTTCCTGTTTTATCTAATCTATTTCTAGAAGCTGAACTTTCCTCACTGATGGCTCAGATTTGTGTGTATACATAAAGTCCTGAAAGAAAGCATTCTAAAATAGAATTTTTGCATTCAATGTTAATATCCTGCACCAATGGTAAGAAAAAGAAAAAAAGGTAGGTAATGACAGTTTGTCAGGTTTTAATTTTTGGCAAACTGAGGTACATAGAAACTGTTTGCTAGTAGTAGCTGCAGTTTTACTTGGATTATCCTACATTACTGTAGTTTATACAGCACCATCACCAAGTCTGGCATGCAGTGTGATTAGTTTAGCTTGGTCTTTTCATAGTGCATTCATCAAATTAATTTGTATCTAATAAAAAGCATTTGCCTTACCATGAATTTTCAGAATGTAAAATACTTTCTTAAGCAGTAGGAGTTGATACGTTTGATAGTAGTGAAACTGTGTTTTGCCATATGAATACTAAATTCTCAGCTGAAGTCTGACTTGAGAGAAATCTGTACCAAGTTTGTAAGAGTAAATAGCATTTCAGAGTTAAAAAATAAGCATCTAAGTACACAGGTACTAAGAGTCTGAGATAGCAGCAGCTAAACAGGAGTAGGGAAAGAAATGCAAACTAAAACGTAAAGCTCAAACCTCAGCAACAAAAACACAAATGCAAAAAACTAATCAACAAACAAGCAAAAAATCCCCTCCTGCCTCCTCCCCCCACAACAACAGCAACAAACCAAAAAACGAAGCAAAGTTAAACCCAGAACTGATACAAGGAAAGCATGAGGGAGGACAAGATAATGAATGATGTGTTACCTTTTGAACAGAGAAGAACTAGGGAAAAGGGAAAGTTTGGGAACTTAGTGGTCATAAAACTATTTAGAGGAGGTGTTACTGTTCTCAGGTCTGCTCAGAAGATACTGCACTTAAATGGTGTAGGAGTAAGTCTTGTGTGACTTTTCAGTGCTGTCTCTTCCCTTTGATCAATGAGAATTGTTTTCAGGAGAAGAGACTACATGGCTGTACTTCCAGACTTCAGATACAGTGGTTGCAGTAAGTGCGATTAAAACAAAGGGCTGAGCAGATTCTTGCAAGAGCAGAAGCAAAAGGAGAAAGCACCTAGCTTCCTAGAAGAAACCAAAGAGCCTTTTAGACTTGCTTCTCCCAGCAGCTGTGGGCACCTGCCTTTTTCGTACCACCCAGAAGCCCACCTTTGCTTCTTGAGTCTTATTATGAGACCATAATCTTCTCTGAAAAGCAGGGCAGAGGGACAGTAAGATTTTGGGTTGTAATTTTTCCCTAGCTTACTCAAGTTGTACAGCTAATCTTACTTGAGTATAGAGTTCAAAATAACATATTTCAAAACCACAAAACAGATGGAAGAATTGTTAATTTACCCTATCCTTTCAATTCAGGGAGGTTGAATCAGTGTTAAAGCTCAAGCTGCATGTTGTTTGCTGAGGCTGGCTATTCTGTTGACCAGTGTAGGAAAGGCTTTTAGTTTACACCTGAGGATAACATGCCTGTGAGTATATGGTATTAAACTTGAGAGAGGAAAGCATGTTAAGTCTCTTTGCTTCAGCTTGTTTTCGTCAGCAGATGCTGCATTTTTGACTTACCCAGAAGAAGCTGGGGAGATAAAACCTCTCATTAGATCTTTTTTCCTTGTTTCATTGGGAAATAACTATTTGGTTGTATCTAATGCTTGTGTGTACACATTGTTATGACATCTTTACAGTGAAAGCTTACAAGACTTAGGTTTTTTGGAGAGCCTGCTGCTATCATCAGTTGTAACTAGAGAGAAGGAAGATCATATTTTTATTATCTCTTCTTACAGCATGAGAAAAACTATTTCCTTTTTATGTGACTGCTTTTAAGTGAATACCTAGTAGAGAAACAGACCTATTTAACTGAACAGTTCTAGTCACAAAACCCGCTGTGCATTTTACAGGGATGTAATTCAGCTTTATATAGTCTTCCATGCATGTATAAATATTTACATTTATCAGAAGTTCCATTGTTCTCAGATACACTCCATTGGCTGCAGATCTCCCAAGGGTCTCTTCTTTTAAAGATGATTGACTTAAAAGTACTGAGTTTTTTGTTTTACAAATGAACTTTGAGTGTAACAGAACATATCCCACTCCTTTATTAAATGAGTTTGTCACTTGCTGTTGGGAGACGCAGTGAGCAATATTATGGTGACCAGATGAGACTTTTTACATCTAACTGGTGTCCTTCTAAATTTTTTTCCACCTTACAGTAACACTGAATTCCAAATGTTCACACCATGGAAGTAAATATCTTTATCAGACCTACTCTTAATAGTTCTACAGCTTTGAAGCACCTGTTTTACATCTGTGCACTGACAACAGCATGAAACAAGCAGCTGTTAGGAAACTGGACTAGTGTAGGACATCTGACACAACTGGCAGATGATGATTATTCTGTGCTAGTTTATTTTGCTATTATAGAGGACCTATATCCACACCTCTTTTTTTTTTTTTTTTTTTTTTTTTCCTTAGTCTGACTGTGGGGAGAAACACAAGATCCTGCAACAAATATTGATTCTGTATTAATGGCTTGGCCTCAGTTCTGGTTCACAAGTTGAACTTTATTTTTTTGATGCCTTTCACTGTTGACATTTTGTTCTGTGTGACAGAAGTGTGACAAAAATTATGCATTAAATGTTGTACATGGATGTGGTCTTACAATGTTGTTCTATTTAACAAATTAAATTAGCAAAGCTTAAATCTTGGGAAATTCTTTTCTCTAATGCAAGCTGCAGTGAGTGTTCAGTTATCAGAATAGTTAAGGTACAACCACCAAGAGCACTAGTTCTAAGTAAAGAAATGGTAAAAGCAAACAGTGTACAGTATTGAAAATCAGAGGTTCAACTTCTTTGAATAAAAATCCACTGAAGAATGTTGCCATAGAGAATAGGAAAGAATGAATAACCATGCTTCACCAGAAACACCATTCTTCAAATATACACAATGTGGCATTTTAATACACAGCGACCTGCCTTGGGTATGACAAAAGTAAGGATCTGTTACAATTCTAACAAAAATATAGCCTCTATACATTTTTCTGCACATACATGTTATGAATGTTGCCTTTTGTTTCAGAACTTGGTACAAAACATACAAAAAAGATTGGCACATATGTAAGCTACCTGCAGTAAACAGCATTGTCACTATTATTCCATAGCAGTCTATGCTGTTTGCTTTTTTTTTCCCCTTTTCTTTTACCCAGTTTGATTTTTGATACAGCACAGGGTAGGTGGGCTGCTTTTTTAACTGCAGACACAGCTCTGACAGTCTTGCTTGCAGCCTGAAGTGCACAGTGTTAAAAATCAGCAGTTCTGCTAGTATTTATTTACTGAATAGTCTGAGAATAGTCTAAAATTTAAACTCATGTTCTGCATGTGATTAAAATGAGATGTACAAAAATACACATTTGTGCTTTGAAAGCCTTAGCATAAATTCCATATCTTAGAACTAATGAAGAACTGTGTTTGATTTCCAACTGATTTACATATTTCGAAATACTTCTTACATCACAAAACCAACCAGCATTTTATTAGGAGGATAAAGCTGTACAAATTACAATGTTTTTATAAATTATAGCCTGGAAACTTTTTTTAAAAAGTGATAGGTTTGTCCTAGAAGTAGCACAATAAATTAACTTGTCATAAAATTTAGATCAGTTTAATAAAAGTGATGACCATGGTTTACAAACACCATTTTTATAAAAAAGGGTGGTGACCAAGTGCCCCAATAGTTTTTTGTGTAAAATTTGATGAAAACTTGTGTGATAACATCTGCAAGATGGCAGAGAACCATGTGGATGGCACTAACTATACAGAACGTGCTTATTTTCCTGTGTTATATGATCAGTTTTAGAGAACACTGACTTCTACCAAGATTTTATGTGGAAAAGAAATAACAGGTGGCGCTCTGAGAGAGTCTCTGTTATAAGAAGGTTGTTTTAAAAGGTGTCATGTTTGGTTTTTTTATGTATCCAGTTTATTAAGGTTTACTTGTTTTACTGTGCATGTTCTCTTTACAAATATGGTTCAGAGAGCTGAAGAACATTGATAGAATTGGAACAAATTTATGCTGGATAAGTGGGAAGTTTCTATCCTTATTTGTCAGGCTATTCTTACTCTCCTGGTGACTAGATTACCCCTCTCTCTGAGAAACAGTTGTGTGAAGCATTAGTGAATACAGTTGTATCAACTACAAGATTCAACAAGTGCATATTCAGGATTAGAAACTAGTTTCAGAAGTACATTTTCTGCCACAAAATATTATTTCCAAAGAGCACTTAGTCATCTGTGGTTTATATAGCCTCTAAAAACATTTTTTCTGTAGAATTCATAGAAGCTTAAAAATGAGTAAAATATTTCCTTCTAGTCACACAGTCTTAATTTCACTGGAAAAGCAACATTAATCCCCTTTGTATCCAAGAGTCTCTGTAAGTGATTCACAGTGAAACTGGTAGAGCAAGAGGTCTGGTTTTCTTGACTTAGTGTCAGTTGTTATTTTCTGATGGGAGCCTGAGACTCTTGCACTTCAAATCATCCAGTGTTTTCCAGTGTTTGTAGTTATTAGCCAAGTGTTGCATCAAAACAGGCAGATGTGCGAATGCTGAAAGAAAAGGAAAAAGAGTTTTACCATGTGTATAGAATGGGCAGAAGAACAGCCCAGCCAGATCTGAAATCGGCATTCTCCTACTCTCTTTTGTTCTTCCAGCTCCTTAAAATAATACTAAAAGGGGGAAGATTTTTTTTTAGCGTGTTTCCCTTTCAAGAAGATTCCTTTCCAAATGTGTGGTGACTTCATTAAATTATGCTAACATTCAGCCATGGTGGTCTTAGTTTCTGTTGCTCAGAAGAAATACAGTGCTAAAGGAAAAAATTACATAGATGAAAAAAAGCTTAGTTTTAAGAAATCTATTCTCTACATAGATTGCCTGGTAAGTGCTCAACTTCATAGTGTACAGTGAAATGAACTTCAATGTCATGATTGCACAATATGCTGTGCTGTACTGCTTATTTATGGGTACTGCCTCTGAAAAAAGTGGACACAAGGCCAGCTTGAGATTAGTCAATTTAGTTTGTAGGAATATCTGTTTCAGAGCAAGGAAGAAAAATCAGTACTTACCATCCCACGCATCAAACATATCTGTTATAAAATAATCAATGAAGGAAATCTGAGACTTTGGGATGCTGCAGGTGTTTCTGTCAAATACTGGCATTACAACAGGCAGACCCTGTCTCTTCTCTTCATCAGTCTAAGAAGACAAAACTCCAGTTAGCAACTAGAGCTTTGCTGACTTTCATGCTGGAGTAGCAGAAGTCAGGGCATTAGATGAATTGCAATAGGAGGTTTGAGACAAGCCTTAGAACCCCTGGGGTGAACTATGTGTTATTTTGTCTGGAACAGGGTCTGAAATCAACATCTCTTCCCTTTCACAAGTACTCCTTATTACTGCAGTCCTGTGATTGCACTTAGCTCCAACAAGACAGAATGCTGTAATCTGGTGATTAGGGTACACCAGCTAAAAATAGGGAAAATGGGATTTCAGAGTCCTTCAGCAGAGAACAGGTTTGATCTCTCATTTTTCCACATCTGTAGTGGGCATTTCAAACCATTTGTCTTTTATGTAGGAAGAGATTGTTGCTGGTGCTACTTCCTCTGCTTGTATCAGGTTATAGGATGAATGGAAGTAAAGGTATCCCTTTAACTCTGTATCCTCAACTGGAAGAGGCCTGGTTTTGTTGCACTCACTACAGTGGAGGATCAGATCACCTCAGCAGTTCCTTAGAATATAATTCCAAATAACATCCTCTTTTAAGTAGTGCAGGCAGCATTTAATACAGGAATTGGCAGCAGAGCAGTCTCCAAAATTAGCAGAGGTGAATGAGCAGGAGAGCAGTTCTCTCTGTACCTCACATTGCTAGTAGGCTAGTGCCTAATTTGAGCAATTTAAAGCTAGTTTATGATACCGTGAGTGCTAGGGAGATACAACAGTGATCCTTGATCTTTCCTAGGACGTGACAGAATTTATTCACTATGATTAAAATGATATCCAGACATGTCTCAGATAGTAGCTACAATTTTCTTTCACTAGTAACTATCACATGTGGGACCTGAATCTGAAGGGTAGGCATGCCCACTTTTCTTCCTCTTCACTCATAGCTGTTATTTCCACACCATTAACGAAAAATAAAAGCCAAGAGTTTATCAGTTGTTAATTAAAGAGCTAAAAGAGTGTTTCGGAAAGCTGGTTGCATTTCTGTCAGAAAAACTGAATGTGAAGAAAGAAAGCTGAGCTTCCAGTATTGTCTGGTGATGCCTTTTTCTGGTCTTAGGAAATAAAGGCTCAGACATGGTTAGAGGGTTGGGGGTTGTTTACCTCGGTGTTTTAATAGGATCCCATTCGATGGCTTCTGCCGTCCAGGTAGAACACACCGCAAAAGCCCCTCTCCCCCCAATAGAGTATACAATTAAAGACTCTACACATTAGCATATCTACCAGGAGGGCCCAATAAGGGGCCTGGGTGGGCTAACTTCTAGTTTACAAAATCTGTCCTACTAGGAGACCTTGAGGGCCCATGAAAACAGAGTGTTTGGTCTCTAACTCTACATGGTTTCAGGGGTGTTTAGTCTACCGGCCTCCTAAACACCATGAAACCAGGCTAAACTATCACCTAAAGCATTACAAGTATGTATGCTAATACTTGTGAATATAGGGAACAGTGTAAGAAGTATTCAGAAGAAAAGCAGAAAAATCCTTCAGGCATCACTGGAGACATCCCATCTGGTAAGTATTTACACTGCCCACATGCCTGCACTACTTGTCTGCCTACAATGATAGTAGTTCACGTGCCATCTTAGAAGAGAAAGGGCCATCCCAGTAGCTCAGGTGAGGCATGGCTCTTCAGGGAAGGTATTGGGACAAGAAGCTAGAGTGCTGACTGTCTTGAACTTCAGCCAGTTAAATTGAGTAGGACTAATTAAATCATTTTGGTCAGATGAAGAAAGTGTAAAACCTCCTTTTCTCCATTCTGTACAATGAGCTCCATGGTAAGCAAACTGGCTAACTGCTTGGAGTGAATTCTTCTGCATGAAATTGAGGGACCAGTTCTGACTGCAAACAAAAACCATATGTCTGGACTCCATGGTGACACCCGGCAGACCCTGTGTGGAACAGCAGATCAGCCAACGTGCACTTCCTTACATAATATAATAGTTAAATCATAAAAATACACGTACCTGTGCAAAGTACTCCTCTGAAATCCTGCCTGCCCATTCGATACATAGCTCTAGGGGGCGACATGGATTTGCTACGTCTGCACATTTAATCATCATGCGCTTGATGAGGGTCTGGTTGTCTGGAAAATTCTTTATATTGGCTGTACATTCAGTGTCGCTGCCTTCGCTCTGTAAAGGAGAGTTGGTTACAGGGGCCAGTGGCAGCATCCCCCGCTAGCAGGAGCGAGGGCATCATTATCAGCTCTACCAGACTTAGGCACTAAGCAGGCACCCAGTCTGATGCCTTACAGTTTCATGCAGAACACCAGGAACTTGGAGAAGAAGGTGATATCTGAGAACTGGGGCCTTGTAAGTAACTAATGATAACCCAAATACGTATTACAGTTGCAGAGATTCTCAAAATTAGTATCAAAGTTTGTGAAATAAAGTGCCACAGGCTCTTTATCAGGTAGGATGTTACCTTCTTTGCATCCCAGCCTTGCCCTCTTGGAAGGATAGGGGATGCATCTACCGACTGCAAGCTCATAAACAATCTTCACTTCTGAATGTTTAAATGTAGAGGTGGAATGGTAGGAGACTGCTTCACTTAGGGGAAGTTTGTGGAGTTAGATTTTTATTCCTAAATGAGAAAATTGAGGCAGGCGTGGGGGCTGAACTGACTTGCACAGCTACTTCTTTTACGCACAGAAAGGCAGATCTCTGACATTCAGTTCCAGCATGTTTCAAAGTAGAACTGCTTTCTTTGTGCCAGATTTTGAACCCTCAACCTGGAATAATCTTTGATCTCAGTTCCCAGTGAAGGTGAAATCTTACATAATCTGTGAGATTAACAGTAGGAAATCATAGGAGTGGCAGATCAACTGCAGAAATTCTCTACTTGCTAGACAGTAAGATACCAAACTTCTTACTGACTGCTCTGAAGACCAGGTGGAGGTGACAAGGTAGTTGTTCAGTCTGCTGTGGTATCATATTCTGGATCTTGAACAGTTTAGAAAGCCACAGGTATATTACGGAGTAATGAAAGGCCTCCACCTCTGCTCACATGGCATTAATGCTATTCTCAAAATAATATATTTGTGGGATTTTCACCTCCCTTCACTGGTAAATTCAACTCTTGAGTCAAAAACTGAACTTAAGTGCTTTTTGCCACCACAACTAAATATCTTTGTGACTTACAGGGAAATATTTTTCAGTGGCTTTTGCCAATTCAGGCATTAATCTTCTAACTTTACGTTTAGCAGTTAATCCTTTCTCAGCATGGGGTAGCCCAGCAAAGAACTGTCAAGTAACCCCTGTACCTTAACTGCTGTTCAAGATTAAAACCAGAAACAGCCACTGTTAAACAGTAAAGAACAGAACAGCCTAATACTGAGGGAAAACAAGAAGTCTGTAGTGCAAGTGGTTCTGTCCTCCATGTTTATTGTGAAATCAGTTCAGCAGCATTTGTGGTTTCCAGCTCAGACTGCTGGGAGAGTAGAGCTCAGCAGTCCCTAGAAGCAGGTAATTTCAGCTGACAGAATGCTGTCTTTAAAGTTGTAAAAGCACCCACAACAGTCTACAGTGCAAAGTCCAGTTATGGATAGATAACAGAAGATACTTCTATTTGGTTTTAGCATTGCTGATCTTCAATTTTGTCTGATTTTTTTTGCGTGTTTCCAACAAAGCATTGAATTCACTAAGGTGAGTTAAGATAGTCTTTCCTCAGGTAACGCTGCCCTGGAGAACCTGGTCAGGCCCTGAGTGCTCAGCCTCGAGAGGTGGCAAGAGAAGGTAAGAGGGGATGGGAAACTCAGAAGCAGCTAATAAACCCTGGTCAAGCATTAGGGTGTGTAACTGTTATACAAAAAGGCCTGGACATGTCTTGGTATGATCAGGAGTGGAGAGGTCTCACAAAGTGGCTCAGGGCTTGAAGGCTCCAGATTACACAGAGACGAAACTGTCAAGGAGGTTCCTCAGTTACAGCCCTAGGTTCAGACAAATCCCAGTTTGGAGACAGAACCATAGGAACAGGTGCCAACCTGGCTCTGTGCACAGAATTTTCCATGTAAAACAACACTCACCCATCGATTTCCTGAATATATGATGGCTTTGAACACAAGGCTTATAAAATGAAATATTTAAATGAACTAAGAGCAGAAAAGAGAAGAAGTGGATTTTTTCACACTTTGGTATGTGAGGCCCCAAATCCATTTGTGTCATTGGGCATTACTACAATGCAAATTAATGCAAGGTGAATGCAAATGATACTTAAGGTTGTCTGGAAAGAACCTCATTGAAATGCCTGAAGGCATAAAGTCCTGCATGCACTTACATATGGGCTGGTCTCCTCAGATGCCATAGGCTTGTTTATACTGTTCACAAATTTGTTCACATGCTCAAAGTGCTTCGTCATCTCTGTTGCCAAAACCATGTCAATAATGGCCTGGCGCAATGTCCGGTAGCGATTTCTAGGAAAGAAAAAAGAGTTCTTGCTCACGAGTGTGCCAGAGAGAGCTCTGCCCTTTCCTCATCTCTGCCCACACAGCGCTACAAAACACTGCTCAGGGGCTCAGCCACAAGCTGGCACCTTCAGAGTTAGGAACAGTCTAGGGATGGAGGAATGGACAAGATCATCCCCCTGCTCTAGGTGTATTATTTATACCTAATGAAAATCAATCCTGTGAAGCCAACAAAAATTTACAACTCAGCTTCATAATGCTGTCAGACTAAGATAACTTCTCCAGGAGAGGCACCAATGCGTCCATCACGCTGTATGTTAGTATGTTAGCTTGGATTGCAAATCTCAAGTTTTTCAAAAATTACAGTGTTATGGGAGGTAGACAAATCAATTACCTATTTGGGGTCAGGCCCTTTCCCTTTCAGAGCTCTTTCTCTCTCACCTTGTCCCTACAAAAGCTGGAGTCATGCAGCGGGAACTCCTGGGTTACTTGCATGCTCAGCCAATCAAAGGGAGCTTCCGCCTCTCCCAGAGCTTTATGTCCTTTGCTACTGCTCTTTCCATTCCATGTGAATATAGTAGTGCTGGGATGCATAGGACCTTGTGCAGACACAACATGCAGCATCTGGCTGCTGATGTGTAAAACATACCCCAAAAAAGTAATGCCCAGGCTCCCTCAGTGAAAAAGCAGTGGGCCAAGATGCAGCCTTGAGGCTGTTAACTGGACCAAGTTAATATAATTCAAAAAAGATTATTAAACATCTTGCTAAGCTTCCAATAATTACAAGTTGGAAGACAGGGCTGGTGACAAGGAATGAAAACCTTTTTATAAATTGTGTCTACATGGGATTATGTAATTAAGAGGTTAATTTTAATATCTGTATTTAAACAACATATTCTTGTTTAGAAAGTAGGCTCTCAATTTGCTCCAAACTAAAACTGACAAATAAGCAGTCCACACATGAACACTCCCCTTCTCCAGCAGACACACCTATCAATATTCTTGAAGATGTTGTATTTGCTGTCTTTAGTTGTAAGCTGAAACGCCAGTGCAGTGTGATGACTCTCTAATACAGCTGTATCATTGTAAAGGACAGCTAATTCACTGCCTGCATTGCACAGGAAAGAGTTGGTCCGTCCAGGGTGATCTACATCATGAATGGTGGCAGCTATTAATGCAGCTACCTCATCTAAATGGTCCAGACTTCCCTACAGGAAGAAAGAAAAATTATAATGTGGCACAAAGATTACAGTAAATATTTTCTGATAACTTCCAGCTACCCACAATTTCACAAACGTAAACTTAAGCAGTGATCCTACCTCCTTGCAATCATTTTCTGTTCACTGTGCCCACAGCTTACCTACCACAAAACTTCAACTCCTACCCTTACCCAAATATGCTTTCTTTAATGAAGCTTTTTACAGTGCTGTCACCTGAGCAATATCTGTACATGGAATTCTTCAGTGGATAGATCACCTAGTGGTTTCCTTCCACTTTGTATGCTTGCCTGAACGGATCTGTATTGACTCTGCTCCTACACACCTTAATGTTTTAGCACAGGATAGGATAGACTATTTCACTTGGAAGGGACCTACATCAATCATTGGCCAAACCGCCTGACTACTTCAGGGCTGACCAAAAGTTAAAACGTTATTATGGGTGTTGTCCAAATGCCCCTTAAACACTGACAGGCTTGGGGCATCAACCACTTCTCTGGGAAGTCTGTTCCAATATTTAACCACTCTGGTAATGTTTCCTAATGTCCAGTCTGAACCTCCCGTGGCACGCTTTGAACCTTTCCCATGTGTCCTGTCGCTAGGTACCAGGGTACCTCACACCTCCCTCTCCAAAGCTTTTGCAAAGCTTTACTAAGAACTGTTACCTACAGCCAGTTAACAAGAGACAGAAAAGTGCCAGGTTCCCTCCCCACCTCCATCATTGCTACTTAAAAATGTAAATTTGTATAAACGGACTTTAGAGAAACTGTGTGGGCCTGCTTGCATCACAGGAACACTTCAAAGACAGAGTTTATGAAACCAGGACCATCATTTAAACATCTGACTTCTGGATGACACACACAAAATGGCAAACAAATCCTAGACCAGAGAACTCCTAGGTGATGGTACTACCTTAACTCTCTCCTTCCCGAGAAAGAAGGCAGTAGCATGCAAGACATCTGCCGCATGTGTGGAGTTGTGGTATGAGTTAGAGGAATGGTAGTTGGCTTCAATGACCTGCAGCCATGCCCGCAGTGTTGCTTCTGAACAGTTTAAAAACTCCGAGACCCCAAACCGGGCAAAAACTTTTAAGCCCAAATACACTAATGGCCTGAAAGACAACAGAAGAAAAAAGCACTGCTGTAAAATAGGAACTTTTGATGTTCTAAAAGTGATACATTCAACAGAGAAACCAAGACACTTAAAAGGGGTGGGTAGTGTTAAACATTTTAAAATTGTGTATCTGTAACCTCAAAAAAGGCCAAGGTTACCAATAATTGCATCTACCATCCTTTCAGACATTATTTTAATATGTTTTGTAGAAATGGTGCAGTTCCATTAGAGTTCCAACAATTCCTGTGGCTTTGGAAAAAACATCTTAAAAGCCCATTTTTATGTTTTGTATCTGTCAGTCAAACAAAACTCCATTTATTTTTTTCCTGAGGAGAAAAAGCAGACTTTGAACATGACATGGGCACATGCCAAAGGCTAAAAAGCCCAAAGCAAAAAAAAAAAGGTTGAATGTCAATTGTGGAGTGCTCTGTGTGTGTGGGTGTGTGTGTTTGTACAATGCTGGGAAGCCCATGTGTGAAACAGTAGAGAAGACCTAATCTTTTTGATTCTTAAATCCAAATCCACTCTGGGTTGTCTTTTACTCTTTATTACCTGTAAGAGAGTCCTGTCCATCAGTCACAGTTTTCACTCCTGCGAGATGACCTACAGAGCCTCTGAACTGAGAAAGGCATAACCAGATCCCAACATCAGCAGACTAAAACCAGGAAAATGCAAATTTCGAAAATGGCCATTTTATGCAAAGAGAGTACAAAAGAACGGGTAGTCTGTTTGATTCTTTGTGTCTTGGAATGAAAAACACTTTTTTCTCTGGATGACGTGCTTATTTTTGCAGTCTGCATGGCCTCAAAAGTACTGACATCTGTTTTCATTATAAGCTTTAAAATCCCAGTCTGTTCATCCTGTCACTGGTTTATCCTCCATCCCATCTTTTTATCCCTATTATCAAAAGCCACAGTTGCCTTAGATGTTCCTAAACTGTAGGATGATTTAGGTGAGGAAGGGGAGAGGTATGCTTTTCCCAGCATGTCCAGTTGCACATGAGCAGGAAAAAGGGCCATCTGGAGGGCATCCAGCATGTAGCAACACCAGACTACATTGAACAGTGTCACCTGGATGTGAGTGTGGAAGTGGATGTGAGTCAAGCAAGACAGCTCTCACAGATTTTCTCTTACTTCAGTTGTTCCAGAGCTACAGGTCCTCAACAAACTTTCTCTAGGCACCCAGGGAAAGGAGTCCAGTACCTTTTATTTGTAACAGCCTCCAACTCAAAAATATTGAAGTCCCAACTTTCCTCGTTATCTAGGAGCTGTGCAATACAGGGTGGAACATCATTGATGGTGTTTGGCACTGGAGGGTGAGTATGGCTCAGGTTCATATCTGTTGAAATGGAATTTGGGAATTAACACATTTCTGGGTTATTCCCTTAACACTACCACAGCCCCTCTTAAGAATTCCATTTAGAAAACAACTCTTTTTCAAGAAAAACAAGTTTTTTTTCTTCTTTACATGAAAAAGTCTGTAAATGCCTATAATATAAAGATTTATTACAGAGCATTTGAACATAAACCAAAAAGATCAGTTAATATTTCTTTGAGTGACAGTTTGGTTTTTTGCTGACATTTTGAAATGCATTATTTTAATTATTTGAGCCTGTTTCAAGACCAAAATGGAGGCAGTCTAGCACTTGTGCCACAGTCGTTTAGACAACCATTTCCAGAGACATATCCCTCTGCAAATTAGCCTGAAGCTGTATGTTAGCAGTATCGACAAGAGAAGTCACACATGCAAAGGGAAGTTTAAAATGGAGGCTTACTCTTAGAAAACACATACTCATTTCCTGACAATCTTCTCAAGCCATCCTGAAAAAGAAAACAAGTTTATCTTAGGCTTTTTGCATCACTAGTTGCATAAACACTACGTGCACTTTAGGTATTATTCCTGGGTACTAAAAGCACTGCTCTTATTGCAGCACTATAGCATAATCCTTGTTTTAGGGTCTTTCAAAACAAACACAAAAGGATCTCAGGAACACTGGTATGAGATCTCCAGAAAAGATATTCAATACACAGTGTATTGTCCTCCTTGACCCTCTCCATGGCACCTGCAGGATTTCATCACTCAAATAGCCATTATAATTTATTTTTCATTTTCTTTATATTATTTTGGTGGGGATTAGCTCAGTGTCTATTAAAAAATGTGTGTAAATCCATGACAAAATTTAGATAGGCTGTCTCTTGCTGCTATTACAGGACCAAAATTAAAAACTGATTAAAGCAACCTCACTGATACACTATAGAGCAATCTCTCTAATCCCATATAAGCTTCTAGAGTTTCTAAAAGTATCTCCTTCAGTATCTTCTGAGAGATTGAATGTAGTTTCTGGTGGCAACCTCCTTCACTTGTATCTGAGGATGAATGCATGCAGCGGACTGAGATGTGGCCATAGCTTACTACACCCTAGTGCCTACTGCTAGTGAAGAGGCCAAAGTACTTAACTGGAATGGTGATGAATTACAAGTCCCCTTCCCACTGCTTGGGAAATTTAGCACGGCAGAGCACTGAACTGTGATGTAGGACACAGGAGCAATTTTGTCTTTACTAATTTTACTCACATTCATCAGACCTCCAACAAGATCACTTGTGTGAGGATCTTCATCTTTGGTACCTAGCTGAGGGGAATAAAGTTCTGTTGTCCGCAGGATTTCCAGAACTCTGTCCAAGGCCTCTGCTACTGTGATCGGACTGTTTTCCTGGGCAGCATTAATTATGTTAATAACCTGAAAGCAGATTAAGGAGGCAAGCAAAGAAAAGTGAATGCCCCTTTTTTCTTATTACAAAATATTTATTCTTGGCTTGATTATGCTAATTCTTATTTAGCAAATGCAATGTACTTCCCCATAACCCTTGAAATACAATTCTGAAAATGTAAATTTGTGCTCAGATTTCCTGGTATCCATCTGCAATTTCTAAGTGGCAAACTCCTGGGAAGTGAAAGCAGAATGGTGTGAAGTATCTGAAATAGCTGCCGGTGGACCAAAAACTAGCATGTCCCAGTCCTTCAGCATATCCAGGTCTGCTCTGAAGCAATTATTCAATCCCTGGAGAAAAACCCAAACTCTTGGATGTGACTCAGATACCCTGATATTAGATGTAAAGCCTTAGTTTTCTCCATGTAGAAGTGAAGGGCAGAGAGCAGAAAGGGCTGGGCTGTGGGAGAAGAGGGTGGCTCTTTGAAACCCTCTCCGTTCCTCTGCCACAATCCGAAAATGCAGCAGTGACTGCTCCTGGCTCTGCCAAGAATGACAGGAGAAAGTCCCAGTGCTGCCTTCTCCAGGAGCCAGAAGCTGCTGCACAACCACTCCAAGTCTCCCTGTGGGTACGACTGAGGATAAGGAAAAGCAAAGGAGTCTGTTGCTGTTACAGTCACAGTGGTGCTGGGACGTAAGAGCTTGATGATTGCAAGAAAAGCTGGGGAGAGAGGAAAAAACTGTTTGAAAATGGAAAATACCTGATGCCCTGGTGTGTTAGAAGTGACTGTGCAGCTGATTTGTGACAGCAGAATTTGTGTAACCGTGAAGAAAAGACTGCAGAAAGTGGGGGAGACAGAAGATGGTGCAGATGCTCCCTCTTCTGTATGGTATCTTATAAATATCAGTAGTGAGAGCAAAGGTGAGACTGGAAGAATATCCTCTTATTCATGCATGACCCAACAGAGCAGTGTCCCCTTTCTGCCAGGAGCCATGCATCTAGCAAGAGCACCCTTCTCCCCTCCTTAACATTCTTCTTTATGACTAGCATTTGGAATGCCATGATGAGATGTAGAAAGTGGTAGTATTATATTATTATACTTCTATTTTTCTGTTAAATACAAGGTGCAGAAAGCCTCTGCTTGTCTGTCCAGAAACTTCATACTTCCCTATGAGTTCAACTCCAAACTCTGGAGTTTGTGGAAAAGTCAGTGCTCAGGACTCACCTTTGTGATAGGAGCTTCTATTGTCATAGAGTGAATCCGTGCCATTGAAGAGTACCGTCGGGTCTGTAAGCTTGGAGCTGCCATTAAAGAGAGCCACAGAGTGTAAATCAGATGACAACATTTGAAGCGTGCAGAAGGGTGGGCAACAGCACAGTGAAATACAGCCTCATGTCCCATTTCTCCTGTATCTCTCCCCTTGGAAGTTCTTCATTGTTTCATTTCTTGTACTGTTGTCTACCTTCTTGGCAGCCACCCCTCATTTTTGCTATCAGATTTTCTGTCCATCCTTCACTTCAGAATGGAGCTGTGCTTACACTGTGATTGCTGTGAATCTCTATCAGACATGACTCCTCCTGTAAGTCTGTGCATATCCCTCATCTTGGAGGTACAGCTGCTCTAATGAAAACCATTCCTGCTCCCCATAAGCAGTGCTCCTCTCACTACATGCAGGGACAGAAAGAAATCTCTGCCACCATTGTTCCACCCCAGTAAGCACAAATGGGATCAGTAGAAGTACTGCTCTCAAGTAACCAGCAGCAATAGATTCCTTTATTGTTAAACATTAGTAAACCAAAATATGTGTTCAGGAGCACGAGCTGCAGCTTTCTAAGAGAGGTGGCTCTAATGCACTCTTTTTGCAGGCTGCTCCCATCCCTTGGCGCAATCACTCCTCCCTGTGAAAGCACTCAGCACTGCCATGCATAGTATAGCAGTGCTGGTACTTATGCTGGGGCACTGCTTTGCAAATCACAACAAAGAAATTTTACAGCAGTTATTAAAAAATGGAGTAATCTCTTTAATCAGCTGTGAATCGCATTATTCTTTTGTTCTGCAGTTTTATTGCCCAAGCCAAGTCTGTTCTTTATTTATTTATAAATATATATTCATTATATTTATAGTATTGTACATACAGTTTGCTTTCTTACCATCACTACTTTGAGATGTTATTGACTTAACATCAATTGAGTCTTTCCTTCGGTTCTTGCACTTGTAAGAACTGGATTCTGTAAGTACAAAACAAAGGCTTTAAAAATGCATCAAGTAAAACCTCTACAAAATATCCATTTAAAATTATGGAAATTTAATTAAGTGATCTTAACAATATCACGTAAGTGGGGGAAATATTGCAGTTTCTGCACATCAAAACAAGGAATTCAGTGTCTATTAATTTAAAACAACTTGTCTGAAGTCACCTGGAAAGGTGTTTTGCAAGGAAGTGAAGATGCCTTATGGAACAGGAGACCTGCTTCACCTAACTAACTTTAGCTCCCTAAAAGCAGCAGATTTGCAGGCTGTCATCATCTCCAGGAGAGACATCTCAGGCAGGTGGGCTGAACTCCTTGTGCGAGTTCCTTTTGCTCTGCTCTGACCACTGAAGAAGTCAGAGTTTAACTGCCTAAAATTTTAGCCAATTGAGAAGAGTCTTATCTGAGTCCACACTCTTAAAGCCAAAGCATTGTTCAGACTCAGAGAGAGCTTTTGCTTTTATTTGCAGTAATTATTTGTACCCTGTGTTTGAGGAAAACCCAACGTGCTGGGAATGATTAAACAATCAATGTAGTTCTTCTGAATATTAGCCATGCAACAAACTATTATTCTTGAAACTACTGTTTGCTAAATCAAGAGAAATTATCACATCCAGTCAAAAGCTGGATGAAATGCCAGGAAAGAGCCTCAAAAAAAAGAAAAAAGCTGGTAAGATTTCATATTTCTCCAAAACATTAAAGTCTGTACTCTTCCTTATGTTTAAAAACAGCAACCACGCATCTATTCACCTCTTTCCAAGAGTCTCTATAGTAGCTATTCCCAGCTGTCTAAAATGCCACTCAAGGATCAGAGACCCTAGCAGTTTTTCAAAAGCAGATAAAACCATTTGAAGAATTGGAAGTATCATAACTTCGATATTAACATAAAGACTAATTTTCATGATAATGCAACAAGACAGGATATATGCAGCCTCTCTTTAGCAAAATAATGTGTTAACATACTATTCTCTAGAATTAAAAGTACATCCATCCTAAAAATTACTGAAATAGTTTCTGTCTTAATTCTCTTTTTCTACCACAGATTTTTAAGGCAGCTTGGGTCTTTCTTGTAGTCTAAACTGGAGAAACTGAAAGCATTTTTCTCTGTTGACACGTAAGAGCAGGGCATAACTAATGCATGTTAAATAATTTTATTTATTTATTTGCTACTACTCCTCTTACAAACCCCCATTCTTGCATTAACATTTGGATGAGTTTACCATAAGGCACTTGAGTGGGAGCAAGCATTTACACATAAACATAGCTGTGAGTGGCTATAGCTGACAAAACAACTCTCCTTGTATTAAATACCAACTAGCAAGTCAGAAACTTTGCTAACGCCACCCAAAGAGTCACAGGTGCATAAAAGCTACTCTGTGCTGTACTATGGTTTCATCTGTAAATATTTAAATGCCCACGTAAAAATTTTTTCTTCACCTGGTGAGCATAAAATCTTATCATCCAGATTTGTTATGAATCAGACCACCTCAAACAGCACGTTACACATGGATTACTTTTCCATGCTTGTCACATACTGGTATATGCCCATGGCTCTGGAAATTTATTCTTGGAGCATAGCCATGGACTGCAGGGGAGGTTAACCTACATCACGTGCTCTGAGGCTGCCTACTTTCACTGCACTGTAGTCATCAATGTGGTGTCATAGGATGGGGCTTCCCAGTCTTGCTGAAATCCGTCACAATAATGAGCAAACCTAAAACATTAGTAAGCTAATATAAATGTGTTAATTAGTAAAAAGTGTCCTGCTTAATTTATGGGTTTCCTCACCTTCCTGTTTGCAGGAAAGAAACAGTGAGAAGAAAATCTGCTTTTATTACAGGGATGTGGGAGCAAATGGTTTAACAGACTGTGGATCAATTCTGGTGGCAGCAATGGGAGTCAGAGCAGCCAATTGCATATTGTCTCTTCTTCCTCCTGCCCATTGTTACTTGGCATCACTAAGCTCTCAGATGTTTGTATCTATTCTTAGGCTTCTTGAAAGAGCAGCAAATGTCAACCAGTCACATCCCATGCTCTTTAGTATGTTATATCCTCCTCCCATGTGGAAACCAGAAGCTTCCTGAAGTGGCACAGCAATTTTGTCTCTCCTTTCACAGCAGGAAAGGCCTCCTTTCCACTCATAAGACTATCAGTCTGGCTGAGACCACTAGAGTCACAAGCTTAAAACTGGCCTTAAGTGCCTCCTTCTTCAGGGAGAAGTGTTATTCTAAACACTACATAGCAGTGGAGGAAGGGATTATTCCCTTATGCTCCACACTTCTAGTCAAAGGCTCTCTGTAAAACTCAAAGAGGGTTGGAGTGTGCTGTCTGCGAGTAAGCAAACCCACCTGAGATGCAAGATGAGGGCTGCAGATATGCTGCAGCAACTCAGCGCTGACTGGAACTGAGTTGCTTAGCCCTGGACACCTCAGACAGCTCTCTTAGTCTGTGCTGACAGGTCCTAAACTTGGAAACACTATGACAGGTGTGCTGGCACAAATGAGCACATTCCACATTTCAAACACAAAGAGATGCCAAGGTACACCAGCTGCAGGATCAAACATAGTGTTTTAATACAACAAAGAGCAATGCATCTGAACTTCAAATGCACAGCAAGAGGTCTGCACAAGAGACTCAATTATTGATAGTTACAAGTCCAATTCATTATGTGACATCAGAGGCAGCTGGCATCTGTCATTGGCCATCAGCTCTGACAACTGATTGGGAAGGGAGAAGAGACAACAATTCGTACCAGCAGAGACCCCTGGCACAACCTCCAGCACAGCAGAATGTAAAGGTAAATGGTAATATTCTAACCTGACTGGGAATTGTCTCCTGTGTACTTATCCTCACGGTGACTCTTGTGGAGCTGGAGATAAAATATATATGTAAGAAAAAGGAATGCAAAAAAACTTTAAGCAGGCTGCATGCAACACTATCCATATCCAGCATTTTCCATTCAGCTGTTTTTAAAAAAGTCTTTGGCAAAGACTCTTCTTCAGATGTAATTAGATGTAGAGAAATAATATGAAAGCAAACAGATAAACCATAAAGAAAATCACTTTTATATACTAAATTCCTGTTTAATGCCTGGATTTACAAGAGAACTGGTAGTCATTTAGGTAGTGTTTTAAGTGCAAATTACAGATGAACCTGAAAGAATAAAACCCCCTACAACATTATTTTTTGTGCTTTAAAAATAAGTTTTTTAGAACTATTGAAGCTAATTTTGAATGCATCCTTTCATGGGTCACTGGACTTCAGAAAACTCAGTTATAAAAACTACTGTCCAGGAAACAAGGGGTAGAGGTAGGTGTCATTCATCAGACCTCTATTTCCAAGTAGTTTTTAATCGTTCTCGGGAATGAAAAACTAAACACAAAATCTTAATTCTTTGTGCTTCTGAAACATCTTTGGTAGCTCCAACAGTAAGTATTTCAAGCTTTCTTAGATTTTAGATAGGATATTTCCATATCTTAAAATTTACAGCTAGTGCTTGTTCTGCAGTAACACAGATTAAATGTTCCTCTGCTTTTTCATTCTTCTCAAAATCAAAAATACTATCCAATTCATGACAGTTTAACACCTTCTAATCAGCTCACCCCCTTCCTTTGTTATGTGATTAGAGGAGAGTATTTTGCTGTTAACTGGAAAACTGACCAGAAATGGCAGTTCCTCAAGTTATCCCTTGAAAACTGGCATGAGATGTATTAAAGTATAGCTAAAGAGTCACAGAGAAAGACAAGAAATAGTGCATTGCTTTTTTTACTGTAGTCACTAGAGAAGATACACATACCATCTTACTTCAGATGAATAATTGTCAGTGCTTGACACCGTAATTACACATTATTCAGTACACATAATATTTAGGAGTCCATTACTGTCATATGGTGACTGGTTCCTCTGCCCAAATCCATCACCTGCCTGTAGCGAAGCACTAGACTGCATGGAAGCATTAAATCCTTGGTTGCAACCCGTCAGTTAAAAGGAGAGTACAACAGGGTTCTACTTGTGTGCTCTTAGTGTCTGTATCAGTTTGTGATATGCCTGCTGCAGGCTTCTCTTGGGGATTATTCAGGAAAGAAAGGAAAGGAATGATACAAATTATGTTTGCTGTCATTCTTGCACACCTTTTGTTTTTTCCTTTCTTCTTTTGGGGTGGAAACAGATGAAGAGGGTGAAAGGAACAGAGAAGAAAATGGAAAGGAATAAAACCTCACAAAATTCAGGCTGGCTTTTTTTAATGAATTAAAAAAAAGGAAGAAAGGAAAACCCTTTGCTCATGATCCATATAAATCTTGTTCAGGGGAGTGTAAGAACTGACTCTGCATCCAAAAAAATTTTCAAAGCTTGAACATCTCTCTTGTAACCATGTACAAATTCTCAGAGAAATAATCTCATCCAAACAGAGTAAGGTTAAGGAAATCTCATCAAATATGGTACAGTGACACAAGGCATCTGAACTGCTTGTTCTGGCCCTAGCCTGAAGCTTCTCTCAAAGCCAGTGGATATATCTCTGTCTACTGCACAACTGGCAGAAACATAGGCACGGTCCTCCAAGTGCTTTACGAAAAAAATAAACCACACTTCTGTTCTGAATACTTCTCTTCCCCTTCTGCAGGCATGTCCTGAAAGAGCCATGTAAGGTAAGTTATGAGGGCAGTTACACAGTTAATCTTGGGTCAATATGTTCTTGAAAGAAACAACACCTCTCTTGTAAATTTATGAATGTGAAAACACTGGACTCTATCCTGCCAGGTCTCAAATTGACAATGGCAGCATTAATAATTACCTAGGCTCAGCACACGGGAATAGTCACATGAAAGTCAATCCCCATTCATAAATCTTCACTGTAAGAATGCTTAATGCTCTTTTGGATTTTTTTTTCCATGCATAAATTTAGCATGCTATGTTTTTCTATGTGATAAATCTGGCATGGAAATACATGAAGGTTCCAGTGGTCTCTGATACCCCTTACAGAGGCTGTTGGTAATGGCAAAAACCACATAAACATTTTTTAAGGTGAAACAATGTATAATAAAGTAAGGATGTTTTGAAGTCAACATATACTCTCTGAATGCTGAGATTAAGCTGTTTAAAATTATGTTGATGCAGTGAAACATTAGACATTTGCATCAAAAATTTAATTATGACAGCTTTTACTGCTCTGTAACTTCAGTAGGTATTTCTTTTGATTTCCTTTTATCCTTCCATAAAGATTTGTTTGTAGCTTGAAAAGGAACCTCATTTTTTTAGTGTTCTACTGCTGCAAGTATTAAGGCATGGGTATTAGGAAAACTGCATTGTCCAGGATCTCCTACAGGCATAAGATATTTCCATGACAGAAATGAAACAGAACAATTACATAGCTCTGTCAGATACACCTTGTTTTTACCCCAAGGGACCTTAAATCTCCACAGAACATACTTTCTGTTGGTCTGCAGTCTTTAACCTTTGTGGCAGACCTCTGTATTTGTGGAGAACTTTTTGAAGGCCATATTCCCTGGGATCACCAAATGTGTAAAGCTCCCCAGGTCCATAATGCTTAATTTACCAGTAGCTTCTCATGAACCAATACTAAAAAGACAGGAATGGGTGGTACTTCCCAGCAGTACAGGAGAATATGAATGCCTTGGACACAAGTCCTTAAATAAAATCTGTTTCTTAACTTCTCTTTTTCTCTCCAACAAGGAGAGGCTTATGGGGCACGTGAAGTTCAAGGGCAGCCTGGGCTGCAGCAGTGAATGAAATTAATTGAATTTCAATGAATGGATGAGTACAAGATCCTCAGGGCAGTGATGAAGGCACACAGCAAACTCACTGCTGTGGACCTCAGGAGAGCAGACTTGCGCCTCTCCAGGAACCTGCTTGATAGAGTGCCATGGAATAAAGCCCTGGAGGGAAGAAGGGCCCAAGAGACCTGGTTAATATTCAAGGATCACCTCTTCCAAGTTCAGGAGTGATGCTTCACAACAAAGAGGAGTCAGGCAAAAATGCCAGGAGGCCTGTGTGGATGAACAAAGAACTTGTTGACAAACTCAGACAAAAGAAGGAAGCCTACAGAGAGTGGAAGCAAGGACTGGTAGCCTGGGAGTAATACAGAGAATGAAGAGCCAGGAATCATGTTAGGAAAGCTAAAGCCTGATAGAATTAAATCTGGCCAGGGACATAAAGGATAACAAGAGAAGTTTCTATAGGTACCTTGATGAATTAAAGAAAGAATTAAAGAAAGGTTAGGAAAAATGTGGTCCCTCCCTGGAAAGAAACAGGAGATGTGGTTACCTGGGACACACAGAAGGCTGAGGTACTGTCTTTTTTGCCTTGGTCTTCACTGGCAAGTGTTCCAGCCACATACATTGCCAGAGTTAGAGGAGGTAAAGGCAGGGACTGGGAAAATGAAAACCACCCACTGTAGGAGAAGATCAGGTTTGGAAACATCCAAGAAACCTGAAGGAGCACAAGATCACAGGACCTGATCAGCATTTGTGAGTCCTGAAGGAGCTGGTGGAGGAAGTGGCTAAACCACTATCCATCGTATTTGAGAAGTCATGGCAGTCCAGTGACATTTCCAGTGACTGGAAATGGGGAAACTTACTTAACTGTCATTTCTAAAGATTAAAAAAGGAAAATCCAGGGAACGACAGGTCAGTCAGTCTCATCTCTGTGCCCATTCATGGAGCAGATTCTCCTGAAAACTATGCTAAGGTGCATGGAATAAGGAGATAATTGGTGACAACAAGCACAACTTTTCACTAAGGGCAAATCATGCCTGACGTATTTGGTGGCCTCCTATGATGGGTGGATAAGGGAATGTCATCTAACTGGACTTGTGTAAAGCATTTGATTCTTCCATGCACACCCTTGACTCTACAGTGGACAGAGCTGGATTTGACAGGTGGAACATTCAGCGAATAAGAAATTGACTGAGTGGTCCTGCAAAGAGTTGTGGTCAATGGCCAGGGGTCTGGGTGGAGAGGAGAGACGAATGGTGCTCCTTGGGGTCTGCACTGGGGCCAGCATTAAGTAACATCTTTGGTAGAGACACAGGCAGTGGGATCAGGTGCACCATCAGCAGGCTGGGCTGATGACACCCAGCTCCGTGGTGTCATAACTGTTGGAGGGGCCACAACACGTTGGAGGGGCCTCTAGCATAAGACATGACCCTGCTGGAGCAGATCCAGAGAAGGGCCACAGAACTGGTCTGGTCCTCTATTATGTGGAAAGAATGAGAGAGTTGGGCTTGTTCAGTTTGGAGAAGAGAAGACTCTGGGAGTCCTTTTAGCACCTTCCAATACCTAAAGGTGCCTACAAGAAAATGAGAGGAAGTTTTACAGGGATGTGTAGTGATAGGACAAGGGGTAATGGCTTTGAACTGAAAGAGGGTAGGTTTAAATTAGCTATCAGGAAGAAATAATTTACTGTGAGGGTGTTGAGACACTGGAACAGGTTCCCTAGAGGAGTTGTAGATGCTCTGTCCCTGGAAGTTCAAGGCCAGGTTGGATGGGGCTCTGAACAACCTGGTCTAGTGGAAGGTTCCTGCCTGTGACAAGGGGATTGGAACTAGGTGATCTTTAAGGTCCCTTTCCAGGCAAATCAATCTATGATTCTATGAGTCTTACTGGTTTAAACAGGCCAATCTACGGGGCAAAGAAAAACTAAAGAAAAGGACTTTTTTCTTATATTCCTACTGCTGTTTTTACATATGGATACAACTTTGTAATACTTATTATCTTACATTAAGAATATCATATATACACCTCCCTGTACCAGTCTTGCAGCTGTGTGTAAAATATAGGAAAAAGCCATCAGATTCTGTCTTACTTTCAAATCAACATCAAAGCAGCTATAAATGAAACAACAGTTATGAGGTTTAAACAATGAATTAAAAGGAAATACATGTAACTTTATCACTGCTTTTATTATAAACCTCTGTTGCACTCTAGTCTGAACATTTTTAAACATCCTATGACTGTAAATGGTACTTTGCTGTTAATACTAAAATACAAGTTTTAGTTCAAAGATGAGATCAGTTTAAAATACTATGAGTCTTTTTTTTCAGTGATAGACATGCAAAGTTCTTCCAAGAATTATACAGAGTTCTCCTTGATTTGTTACTACTTACCTTCACAAAAAACTTGTGCAAGGAGGATGGTTTCAACAGTCAAATGTTACCACCTATGAAATTCTTTTAGCAGTAGTGGTTTTCCCATAATGTGTTAATATTCAGTATTTTTCTACTCAAGAAGGGCAACTAGACATACTGGTGACTTTCTAAATACTTTTTCTTCCTAAGTGTCTTTACCCACATCACAGATAAAAACACATAAAATTGTAAATAAAACGAGATACATAACCCCCCCCAAACAACATAGAAACATATCCTATTTCCAAAGCACATGCTTGGTCTAAAATGTTTCCAGCCACTTCCTATGCTTCCCACTTTCTATCTCACCCCTACAGACCACATGCCAAAGACAGGCTTCACTCCTTTGCTCACAGAAGTCCAGACTTCTTTAGTCTACAAGGCACTTACTAGAACATTTTTTCATTCTTTGGGCTCTAGTATGTGATGTGATCATTTCCCTCAGACACTGTCAGAGAGAGGAAACCAGGAGAAGATGACAGCAAAAAGCTCCTCACACCACCACATTTGTTGCAGGAGCAGCTGGTGTGGTTTACTTGGGTTAGGGCTTGAGTTACAGCCTTCCACAGCACCCAGGTGTGTGAAGTCTGCGGGCCTGCATGAGTGCTTCACTTTATATAAGTACCACACATTGTCAAACCTTGGGACCACTGAGCATAGGTCATTAGTTGACATAAGCACACCGGATCAGACTGGCAAGAGCAGCTCTACAAAAAAGGCCCTGAACTCCCTTTGAACTGTGGTATGTGTTGTTCCACAGTATCATGGACTCAACTGTCATATCTGTGCTCCAGAAAACGAAAGATGGTCTTCTTCTACTCAGGAGTCCTACAAAAGGAGAATAATGTATGCAAGTGTTGAAGTTTCCTTGCTTGCTCCAACAGTCAAGGAGAATGTCACTGACAATGTAGATCACATCTTGGAAAAATTTGTAAGCCGAAAAATATCAGTTTACTAAAAGCTATGGAAATTATCACATGAAAGAAATACAATACCTGTTTGTTGTTTTCATTGGTACAGTGCAGCCTTTTGAGGGACACAAAGTGTCTTATTTTCCTAGCAACAGAAATAATCACTTGTTACTGTATCAAATTGTAAAGAGAGAAGTGAAGTGGTACATTGCTGTTTTCTAAAGGAGAGCTCTCCAATCCCTCAGGAAACCAGATGCCAAGCCCAACACCAGCGAGACAATTGGGTGACTAGCGCTCCTTCAGTGTAACATTGAGGTTTTTGTCCTGGGGCACCTGGTCCTTCTGTTACTCCAGGAATTCTCCTGCACATCTGGTATTGCTGAATTTGGCAATGTGTCCATTCTAAGCTGTGAAGGTGGGAACACATGCAAGCACACACACAAACACGGGGGATACCCAGTTGCTAAATACAAGGAGGTTCATGTCACACTTACAGATGCAGAAAGAAGAGAGAAAGCCCTAAAACTCAGAAAGCAATTGTGTTCCGGACAAGTTAGTTACCCTCCTTGACCGACCACAGGTGTTATCTTCACATGCTGCTGGATACTGTCTCCTGATTTTCTTCTTGCATAGTAAACTCCTTGCCATTCCTAAGGAAACACACAAAACAGAGACAGCATCTGAGCATACATAGCTTGCAGTCAAATACTTGTTTATTACTGCATAGTCCTTATGTACTAAATTATTGTTTTTATTTCATGGTTGTCTTTTTAAAAATAGTATAAAATTAATATACTGTTAAGTATAACAGACAGAGAGAGAGAGAGCAGCAACTACTCATCCAATGGAGAGCAGTACCTTTAACTAACATAAGGACAGTATAATTATATTCATCTTGGGAGAAGGTATTTTTTGAAATAAACTTTACAATTTTTAGAAGGAACTTGAGGACTCTTCTACTTAAAGAGGTGACAAATATTCTTGCTAGGTGCCACCATAAGGAGCAGTGGCTGCAACACATCCAGAGGATATCCCTTGGCACCAGCAGAAATGAGCCCTGTGCCAAGGGCCATTTGGCTTTGAAGTTGTCAGCTGTCACACTATATATGCTAAATTTCAGAAGTCCTTGATCTAAAGATGTCCTTCAACTAACCTCAAAGAAGAAAGATTTTAAAGAGGGAACTACCTGGCAGCAGAGTAGGATGAAGTTGGAAAATGGGGAGAAGATACCTTTGAGCAGGCAGTGCTAGCTGCTGGGCAGCCCATATAAATGAGGAGGAGCACAGCAGGAGTAGCCTGTAGGTATGGCTAATGAACCAAAGTGAACCTGCAGACAGCTCCAGACAGTGACTCACAAAGCTCAGATCATTGCTGGATGTGACTCAAAGGTTCAAGAACTCCCCAAAGTTCTTGAAGCGGAACGTGAGACAGAGGAGGGCAACAGGTACTTCTGCAACCCAGGGGAGATGGGATAAGGGACTGTTATGTGTGTTAGGGGAACGTATTGCCAGGCCCCTCACCACAAGAACAGGAGTTCACAGTGCAATTCTAACTGTGGTTATTAGGAAAGCAAACCCCACTGGGTGCCAATACATTTTGGTGCTTTAAGTATGCAGTCAATGAAGGCTCTGCTGTTTGACAGAAGAGTTACACATTTTGGTTGGATGATTCAGCCACCTGAGAGACTGACTGAGGGACAAACTGTTACATTCCAACTAACAAAAGCTCCATGGGCGCTAAGCAAAACAGAAACACAGAAAACATTCTGACACTGATCTTAAGCCAGCAAATCAGCAGGAGTTCAGCCAGATGCTAAAAGCAAAGCTAATGAAATCTGTAGTCACTTGTCTGTGACATGGGCTGTTGTGCTTAGACATCTGAGAAACAGAATTTTGGTCTTATATGTGTACTCACGAAGAACACGTGTGCTTAAACCTACAGCAATAAAAAACAAATCAGAATAGGACTCTATAGCAATTTCACAATTTCATTTTGCAATGAGTTTGTTTCGTTTGCTTACCTTTCCTTTTTTAATAAATGTGTTTATGTTGTCCAGAAGATCTGCAGAGTTTTTATCACTTTTAGGTAGTTCAGTGAGTTCCTTCCCAATAAGCTCTCCCTTGCAGTACCCCATCATCCGTTCAAAGGCTGGATTAACATACTACCAAAACAAAGGTACATTAGGACAATATCAAAAAGAACTTACTTAAAGGCTAATAAGTTATATATAAGTATCGAAGTGTGACAAATTATATGCTAAAGCTACAATCAGACATCCCTACAATTCAGTGTTTCTCATATAAAAATAGTATGTAATGGTGAAGAATTTTATTCAAGTAAGAGACTGAACAGAGAAAGCGATATGTAATCTATTGGAAGGCACAGAAAGAGGACTAATGCAGGTTTTACCAGGAAAAACAACACTGAAAACTATCATCTAAAAGAAGTTACAGATGGAAAATTCTTAAAAATTCAGCAGGTATCAGTGTGCAGCAACCAGAAATTAAGCAGTTCATTACACAACGCTTTCTAATGGGCAACAAAACTAAAATACTGATGTAGAACAGGAAGTACTGAGCCAAGATCTCTTTGGGGTTCCTCTTTTCTAATTCTATAAAATAATTAACATTTCCCCCCCCCTACCTGAATGACATGCTCTTCATTGGTTATTTCTACAGCTTCCTGACAATGGTCTAATGCCGTAAACACTGCATTACAAGCCCTGGAAGTAGCAAATGATTAGCACATTAGTTTTATTGTTAGAACATTTTGTTCACTACAAATACGTGATTAAATTGTACTTATTGGTAGATGAACCACAAAGTAGCAGTTGTTTTGACTAGACCATGTCACTATCTTTATTATGACTTTTTGAGAACATCCAGCCTCAGACGTCCCCGTTGTTAACGTGCTTTTACTGCAGATTACATTGTAAAAGTGCTCATAGGTACTGAAGCATCTTAATAGTACGCTTGTATCTACATACATGCTCTGAACAGCAGGAACTAACAATTGGCAGTAAAAATAACGCAATACTATTGCATCAGAAAATTTTGTGATCATTAAAGATTGGGAACACAAAAATCATGACAGCAGATATATACAAAGTTTTCAATACAGCAAATAGATTGGCACTAGCAAAGAATCTGTAATACATCACAGTTAAAGTAAACAATTCGAGTTGTCTCTAAGTTCTAGTCCAAAAAATTTTCCTTCTTCCAAGTAATAATGCAGTGACTTTTCTCATGATCTTTCAGGACCCACATGATCTTTGTTCCCCATTTTTTATCAGGGCTATCCTTGAAGTAATGCAGGAAAACAAAAGCCTGACCTTCTTGCTACAGAATTCAAATTGCTTAAATTACGATTTACACAGGATGGCATTAACATTAATATAGACTTCCAATAGGGGGGAAAATGTACGTCTCATAGAATCATAGGATGATTTGGGTTGGACGGGACATGAAGATTATGTAGTTCCACGACCTTACCATGGTCAGGGAGAGTGCATACTAGAAGAAACAACTCAGGCATACTTGCTTTGATAGATGTCAGTACTTCATCTTTGATTCAGACTAAAGACAAACTAATTATCTTCTATATGACTCTCACTGCAGGGAGCAAAAAGGCACCGTGCATAAACATTCTGGTATGCAGTTATTACCTAAAAGGAACATCTTCCTTCCAGGCTGCATAGTAGGGTTTGAATTAGTACCAGTGACTTGAGAATTAAGAAAGACAAGACATTGCTACTTCTGCTTATTGTGGAAGTAAGTCAAAACCAAATAGGATACACAAAGAGGTATACACAGAAACACAGACTTGCAACCATGTGGATGAAGATCTGTAGGGAAAAAAGTGTTTTATACAGAAGATGGCAGAAGTGTTTCTGCTCATAAAATGAAAGGATCTCGGAGTGTAATTTTATATGTGATTTTCTAGCAATTCAAGCTGGTTCCCAGGTGTGATTTTGTGGTGTGTGAAGGAACTACTTTGTCTCAGTGATAGATGCCTGTCTGGTACATCAGCTGCTAACAAACGTAAATGCATAGACTTTCTGTAAGAAAACACACAGATATGTTTGCACTATTCAAACCTTAGTATTTTCATTTGATCTGGCAAGCAAATCAGCTAAATTACAAGTTTAAATGGCCCATATCCCCTTTAATTAGCACACAGATTTCCAACCAAGTTTCAAACCAGAACCAGCTCTGTGGAAAAGTGGAGTCCATGCTAGGAATGGAAAGCTGCTTCTGACCACTGACATGACCTCATATACTCTCCGTGGGGCTGCTGCTACTTTTTCATCACATTTCTCTTGTGTCTGAACACGTAACGTATCCTGGATTTAATTCTATCAACTAACTTCCTACATTCTCTTCCCTTTTCCTTTTACAAAGCTATATAGAATACCTGCAGATCAGCAACAAGTGGCGCACATGTGCAGTGCAGCACTCTTTTCTCCACTTAATTAAACTACATGAATAGAAAAAATATTCCTAAATGTCATAATCAGGCTCAGTTCTGATTAGTTTTTGATGGCATCTGCCTAATAAGACAGAGGTTAGGGGAAGACATTCCTTCTGAGTTTTGGAAAACAACTATTAAAATTATATAAACCAAAATACAATTTTTTTCTGAAATTTTACTTTAATTACAGTTTGCATGCATGAACATGCAAGCACTCAAAATGTGAAGTCACTTTGGTATCAGTTTGCAAAGGAAATCTTAGAAAAATCAACTTCTCAAGCAGAGATGCTGAAGCCTGTAGAAAAGTGATAGCATTTTCTGTAGATGGAACTGGAATCAATCTATGCCACAGAGAGAACAGCCCCTTCTCTGCATTTTTTTCCTATAGTTTCATATGGTTGTAAAAATACCTACATGCATGCAAAAGCACCTATGTTAAATATAGAATTAGTCACATTAAAGAAAAAGTGCGTGTGGGAATGAACATCATTTAACTTCTCACTAACATATAAAACTGTGCTCCTGGACTGCCAAGTCTTGGTCAAGAAAGAAAATGAAAACTCATAGCTGAATCAAGATTGCACTCAGTTCAAGCCTTCGAATATGGAAGCTCAGACACACGAGATCAAGAATGACTTTGTTAAGTTTTACCATCATGTAAATTCACAGCTCATGCCTACACTGAACAAGCTTTCTCAGCGTACCAGATACTAAGGCGCTTGAGTTTGTCCTTTACAAAATAACAGAAGGGGAAAATAGAAAGGTGTAGTATAACATACAGTTAACATACAGAGGCAAGGCACACATATGCATGGGAAGAAGCAGAAAGTAGCATGATATAATTATTTAGATACAATTACAAGAGCTTGATGTGTGCAGTTCCTCACTCTTCTACTCACCGTAATTTGAACTGAGATCGCACTTCCCCATGTTCTATTTGAACCAGTTCATTGTAACAAGCAGTTACGCTGCTGTTCTCCATGAATTGCTGGAAGACAAATCAAGAGTGCATGAAATAGGCTGGAATAGTTTTAAACTGTTATTTCTGTTTCTGCACCTAAAACTTTTACATTTAAAGAGAGCTGACATGAGGCCAACAAGGCCCACAAGGGTGATTGAGCACCTCTGCTGAGAGAGGCCAAGAGAGCTGGGACTTTTCGGCCTGAAGAGGAGAAGGCTGACGTGGAGAACTTATCAAGGTATATAAATATCTGAAGGGAGACTGCAAGAAGACAGAGCCAGCTTCTTCCCACTGGTGCCCAGTGACAGGACCAGAGGCAAGGGCACAAAGAGAAGCACAGGAGGTTCAGGGAGCCTGAACATCAGACAACACTTTTTTTTTTACTGTGAAGGTGACCTGGGCACAGCTTGCCCAGAGAGGTTGCAGAGTCTCCATCCTTGAAGATGTTCAAAAGCTGTGTGGGATGGTCCTGAACAACTTTAGGGAGCTTTAGGGAGCTCTACTTGAGCAGGGAGGTTGGGCAAGATGACCCCTAGAGGTCCCTTCCAGCCTCAACCATAATTTATTTTCTGGTAGAAATAAGCTTTTGTTGTACCTTTTGTGTTGTGAATAATAGTCCTTTCCTCGGGAACGAGTTTCTAGTTTTTAAGACAACACAAATATCTAAATAAAAAGCAAGTATAAAAATACGCTAAATCCTTAACTGGATTTCCCCATTTGATTTTAACAACCCAATAGATACTCTAAAAAAACCCCAAATACAGTCTCACACTAAAGTATTATTGTCATGATGTTTTATTTTGAACATCTATCCTGAATTCAGAATGGAAATGGAAAACCTTAGAGGCATAAAACATTCATGCTAAAAAAAAAAACAAGAAAGAAAAATATAATTGACATTTGTTTTGAAGCAAATATTGCAGCTAAAGCTCCGAAAGTGAAGTAACTTTGCTTCACAAGTAATCTCACTGAGCTGTCACTGTGAATTCAGAAGTGCAAAGAAGTATATAGAGTAAGAAGCATCTGACCACAGTGAACAAAACTTTTACTCCAGACAGGAGAGAATGTTCACTTTCTGTTAGGTCTGTAAGGTCTTGTGCTTGGTCCTGTTGAAATCAGAAATTTTATGTTGCTACAAAAGAAGTAGGTTCTCTGACTTCAGTTAAAGTCTATTGATCAACCACATGCCCTGATTTTACTTGTCACAGGCAGTGCCCTGTGTTGTCACTAGTTCTCACAGCACAGCTGCACGTACAGTCCAGAGTAGCATGCAAACCTCCAAAGAACAACTTCCAAGAAATCTGTCCTTCTGTCCTGTCTGAAAAACTGTGTTTTGCAGACCAGTGGCTTAATTCCAAGTTGTGAGCAAAATGTAAAAAAAAAAGGTAAAATTTGAAACAACTGTTGGCATGGGTCTGTTCCACTCCTTAATGTTGAGATCTTAAAGTATTTCTGTAACTTTCACTTCACACACTACAGAATGCATGGGAAAACAAAAGGTGCAATATCAAGCTGGCAGAAGCAAAGGTGCAAACAATGTTGTGGTTTTGCATAGCAAACTACCTGCAAACAATTCTCTTCTACAGCAATGTAGATTTAGATTTTCAGTTTTAGGGTGCTCTTTTAAATATTCGAATATTTGCGCTAAAACATAAGAACAAATCTGTCAATAATATAAAATTTATCCACTATGGCAACCTATTTTATGAAATAGATTTACTAGAATATACTAAGGCTCTCAACAAACTGAATTTTATAGTAGTGTGTTTTACTGAAAAAATGCAAGCACTGCTGTTCACTGACAGAACTCTTGGCACAAATCTTTTGCTAGTAATCAAGAATTGCAGCTTATCAAAGTGCTAACCAAGCTCTTAACTGTTGTATAGTCTTCTGCAGATGTAGAGGATCACTTTATCTAAGTTCATAGTGCTGGTGCTAGTCATCCGATGGCTGACTCAAAATCGAGAAATCAACTGGGACATGAAAACAGCAGGAAACATTTCTTTCTCTAATCTATACTTCTAATGTGACACAAGAATAAGATCTCTGAACTCTCAGATATTAGAAGGCAGACAAAACACTTTCTTTAAAAAAGTATTTATGCAGTGCATTTTGATTTAAGTAACACATACTCCTAAATTATTTTTTACTTCATTATAATGGGATTCCATTTTTGTTCTATACAGAACTTAGTACAAGCCACAAGAATTATAAGCTAGCAAGAATGCATCATTCTTTTTGCTTAGCAATAAGAATTAGGTTTAATATTAAAGACTACTTTTATTCCAATCCAGAAAATTTTAATAGTATCTGGTCAATGAGAATCAACATTTGTATAGAAAAAGAAGTTCAAAATACAAGACAAGTTCGTAATTCAGTAACTGCAAGCATTATGATCCCCTGTTTGCTAATTTAGATCATAGCTAAAAATCAGTCAGGAAGCTAAATCACTTATTCAAATTAGCCCATCCTAAGTAGGCCACCACTATTAGATTTATGAGGCTGAGAGAAAAAAAATCAGCATAATTAATGTACTGGATTAGTAACAGCATTAATACACAAACACAAAAGCTGTTAATGATATAGAGGGAAAATCAGATGTAATAAAATAGATTTTCTTGAGAAGGAAGAAAAACCAGAAATAAGTCAGCATAAATAAAAACTTATGATTTAAACAGGTATGATTTTCCAAAAATAAATTTCATGTTTGCTGCTGAGGAAGAGACTTCCCGCAAATACCATCTCTGTTTGAAGAGGGGTATATTTAAATCTTTGTGTAGTAATGGATTTAGTCCCCATCCAAGCAAAAATAATTCCTATGTCCACCCCACAGCAAAAATAGAAACTTTGACATTCGATGTGTTTTAAAGTCTTGAAAATAATTCCAGTAGGGAATTATTACATTATGCAAGCTCTCTGATAAATTTGGGACAGAAAGAGAGAGTAGTTAGCACAGCTGTCAGGTGGAAAAAGACTTTTCTTTCCAAGGCAGAGAGTACCACTGAGCTGTGTCTCCCAGCTGCAGAATGTCCTTTTACTTTACTCTGTACTGCACCTACAGTTTTAATCTAGCTCACAAATATACTGCCCTGCATCATGTTTGAATGAAACACTAGACTTGGGAAGTAATAAAGTTTTCTTTGAAAAATATTAAAGCCAGAGAAAGAGAGAGAGAGAGAGAGAGAAAGAGAGAGAAACTACACTAATGAAGCACTGGCATTCTTGGGCTGACCTTTCTCTCAGACTCACATTTCCAATTTTCAGAGCATCTAAGTGCTTTAGAAATGCTTTGGTCCCACAATACCCTTGCAGTAGAGGCAAGATCTTATACCTCTTTTTTTGGGAGATTATCTGAAAATGGTAATTCTGGTTCATATTCTGCTGTATAAACAAACTTGAGCTGAATGTGATTTAGCTCAGACACTGGACTCAGTATGAGCGTAGGAGAATGAGATTTTGCCTAGGTTGATTCCATCCCTTCCCTGATTTTCCTTACTACAGTTATTTTCCTAACTGCACATATATTTAAGAAAATACATACAGTTAATTCTAACTCCAGATGTGCTTCTTTTGCTTAAGCACACATCCTTCCTTATGAACGGCTAACTTTAAAAATGCAGCTGTAACATAACATTAATATTCATCCAAAGCCACTCACATAAAAAATGGGAGAGGGTAAGCAACCTAGATTTTCAGAGTTGAGAACTCCTGCCTTTCTGCTCTCTCCTACAAAGCCCTTTGAGGAACAGTATGAGCAGTTACCTTCCCTCCTGCTGCTTGTACAGGAGTGTCTCTAACTCTATATTGAGAAGAATTGGTGCAAACTAACATAACAGACATAATGGGGAAAAAAATTTCTTCTTCACATCACAAGCTGGACCAGGTCTGTAGTCCCTTTAGAAGAGAAATGCCAGCAGCCTCAGGCACACAGAGGGCTCTGGGTGATGAGTCAGCATGCTGTGATACGTTAATCGGTCTCCCAGCTTTGTTTCTTAGTGTAGCCATAAACAAAACCCACCCAACACCCAGCCAGACCACACGAAGGTCATCTCAGCAGACCTGCTATTCTGAAAGGACTAGCTAGATCACAGAGCTTTTCACTTCATACACTGGAATACACTCTTGAAAAGAAAACTAAATCAACTGCCACTGGTTCCTTATCAATGAATTTCTGACAGAAGAGGATGTATAATTTTCGATTTGAGGAAGCAGAAGTATCTGTAATTTATGTTTTTTATATTAGATAGGCGATTGATACACACCCTATCAAAGCCTGCATCAAGAAGGGGAAGAACAGAAGTCTCTTCTTGGTCAGCAGATCTACAAAACAAAATCACAGAACCACGGAATTATTCGGGTTGGAAAAGACTGTTAAAATCATCCAGTCCAACCTTTAACCCAGCAGTGTTAAGCCCACCAGTGAACCACTTCCCAAGTGCCACATCCACACATCTTTTAAATAACTCCAGGGATGGTGATTCCACTGTCCTGGGCGGCTTGTTTCAATGCCTGCAGCCCTTTCAGGGAAGAAGTTTTTCCTAATGCCCAATCTAAACCTCTCTTAGCACAGCCTGAGGCCATTTCCTCTTGTCAGATCCCTTGCTACTTGGGAGAAAAGACTGACCCCCACCTGGCAACACCCTCCTTTCAGGTAATTGTAGAGAGAAACAAAGTCTCCCTGAGGCTCCTTTTCTCAAGGCTAAACATCCCCACCTCCCTCAGCCACTCCCCACAGGACTTGTGCTCCACAACCTTCACCAGCTCCATTGCTCTTCTCTGGACATCATGTCAATGTCCTTCTTGTTGTGAGGGGCCCAAACCTGGACACAGGATTCCATGTACAGCCTCACCTGTGCCCAGTATAGGGGGACAATCCCTGCCCTGCTCCTGCTGGCCACACCATTGCTGATCCAGGCCAGGATGCCATTGGCCTTCTTGGCCACCTGGGCACACCCTGGCTCATGTTCAGCTGCTGTCACCAGCACCCCCAGCTCCTTTTCCTCTGGGCAGCTTTGCAGCCACTCTGCCCCAGGCTGTGGAGCTGCCTGGGGTTGTTGTGACCCAAGGGCAGGAGCCAGCACTGGGCCTTGCTGAACCTCACACCATTGGCCTCAGCCCATGATCCAGCCTGTCCAGATCCCTCTGCAGAGCCTTCCTGCCCTCCAGCAGATCAGCACTCCCACACAGCCTGGTGCTACCTGCAAACTGAGCTGCATTCAGTCCCCTTGTCCAGGTCATTGATACAGATATTAAGCAGGGCTGGTATATTTAAGGGGACACAGCTCTTGAGGATTAGATGGTATGAACCTCTAAACATAAAGAACTCAGTGAAAAGTTTTTCCTTAAATACACACATAAAATCATACTGTTACGGAAGTTGGTGCTACAGTCTTCTATTACAGGTATTTACAACTTTTATACAACTTGATAGTTATTCCTACAGCAAACCTGACAGATCCTCCAGAGAAGCCCTGTATCTCTACATACACAGAAGGGGATTGCAAGAAGGTAAAAGACATTCTGTGATATCTTATGAGAAATAATATTAAAAAATATTATTAAGATAAAGGTGAAGCTAAGTTGTAAAGTCTTGTTCAGCAGCAAATTTAATTGATTTTCAAATCTTGGCAGAAATAGTTCTCCTGCCACTGTATTTCCTAATATTTTAATTGATCTAGGAAACGAATAAAAATGACAATGGATTCAGTAGTGTGTAGGAGTTCTAACAAGGGTATTTTAAGGTAATTGATAAATATATATTTAAGTCAGTAAGATTTCTTCCTAAGTGCAAGGGTTATGAATTACTGAATAAGGGTTTAAGGACAACATTCTGATGAATTTAGCATCAACAGGATTGAAGTTTGCACATTGCCCAGTTCAATAAACAACATATTATTTACCTAGTTATTTCCTTTAGAAAGTAACACAGCTTTCTGGTTTGGATTTGTATTTTCCTTTTCTCCTAGAAAAAACACGTCTGTCTGATTTTCTTACTATACAACCTATTATGAAGGTGACAGGGATAATACTAGTCTGCATTAAAGGAAAGTTATCAATCAGTCAAATAAAATATCAAACATCATAAGCCCATTTCAGGTGAAAAATACTAAGATACTTTCTGTTATTAAATAACTGTTATATATTCAGTAACTGTTCTTATAAAGTAAAGTGAAAACATCTTTCAGAAACCAGTAATACTTACTTGCGTGGAACCACAGCAAGTATTACAGTATGCTCTGATGGCTCTGTGGCACGAATAGACCTGAGGAAACAAAAATTTCTCAGTTACACTGAATGCTTTCTCAATATTGGTCTGAGACCCTTCACTGAAAATATAAATGGAAGCCAGGACTGAAAGACACCACTGAGGCTAGAAAATATGACAGTGCACTGCCAAACCTACCTATCCCCACTGAGAGAAACCATTTTCAGTTTGCCACCAGATTTCTCATTTTGCTCTATGCAGGTAAGAAGGCAAAAGCTCCAAAATCATGAAGGACAAACATCAGCTTTTCAAATCCACTCTTATGACCCAGGGAAGGTTTCCCCTGTGTACTCGGCTTACCTGGGGCAGACTGTCCTGAATGCGTGAGTCGAGAAAGGTCAGTCTGTTTCAACGCCCTTGACTAATTTAAACAAGAATCTCTACCCCCTCTCATACTTACCACTGTCCTTCTAGACATTGCAAAATTTAGTTTAGAGGGTGGGAAGTGCTTTCAAGGCATGTGAGTAAGGAAAGTGGGCATAGCAAATTATGAAAGGCTAGTTTATTAAATACTGAATAAACAAAATTTCATCATGTTGCATATTATTGAGAAACCAAAAAGAATATGACCAGCTATCAGAAGAACACCTTGTTTGTGTTTTACTGGCTAATGATAAGTTTTTTCCCTCATATCACACTGTCCCAAGTAAGCAATCTTTATCTGTTTAGCTGTTGGTCTTTTAGAAGAACTTACACCAGCGCAAGTATTTAAGCATTAAAATGCCCCTTGTCATAAACATGGCAAATTTCAGCTCATGACAGACTAGAATCACAGTATGGTGCAAAATGTATGCTTCAGCTGAAACAGTGTATTTTAGCAAAGGATCCCAATATGTGTAATCTTAACACAACTTAGACACAACCATGTGGACTAGAAGAGTGATGCAAACTTTTGTGAAGAACTGGCAGTGCCTGACCTTGTGGACAAACAAACACATTCCTTTGAAGTCTGCAGCTTCAGATTTTGCTGCAGCAGTAAGGTAGGAAAGAAGCAGCACCCACAGCAGGGAATAGTTTCACAACAGCTTTGGCTTATGCTCTGAGAGAAGCCCCATGACCTAGTGACTATTCTACAATTCAGTTTTGGTGTAATGTAATTTTCATATTGTTATCCTCTTACAAATGTATGCAAACCTCCTGGCCTCACTCCCCAAACTTCCATTTTAGGTGTTCATTTTTTGTTTGTTGCTTTTATCTCCACCCCCCCCTTTTTTGTTTTAAAATTAGGACATTTGGTTTCATACAATGTATTCTGAAGCTTAAGAGAAGCATAAGGTGTTTTAGGTTACCTGCAGATATCTTCTGCATCAAAATATTTGGGGTTCCTGTGATCAATAACAATTATTTCCTGGTGCTTATCCAGGAAACATTCAAGTGCTGACTCTGGAGTCCAGGCAACATTGCACCTGTATCCCGCTCTGTCACAAGCCCACCAGAAACCATTGCTTTGGCTGTCTTCTTTTGCAAAGACCAGCAAAACCTGCAGGGGGTGGAAAACAGCAGCACATTAAGCACATGAAGTAGTCCTCTGCATGGTGCAAGTCTTAACAAACACTTCTGCCCTGTGGAAGATTGAGTCTGCTTTGAAAATGGGAAGCTTGAACCACAGGTTGTAAAACAACCAATGCAGTAGTACATCTTTCTTAATGGATACAGTGGTCATCAACAGATAATCAATAGTTCACTGTTTTAAACAAGGGCTGCTTTTAGGATAAAACCAGCTTGCCACATGATGATTTTTTCCTAGCTCCTGTTCCAATTCAATCATCAACCAGCCAGAGTGTTCAAACATCATTGCCACTCTCATCAGGCCATCCCAGCTATGCTCGCTTTTGATTGTAATGAACTGTCTGAAATGCAACTGCCTTAATTATCACTAATCATCCCTGAAGACACGGACAAACAACACAGTTTTATTTGTTCTTTCTTCTTTAATGCACAAAAAATGTCATTAACCAGTATTATTTGCCGAAGCCGAAAAGAACAACAGAAAAGCAGGTGTGTACAGGAGGAAAAATATTCAAATATGAGGATTTTTTACCCAATAAATTGTACCAAATTATCCCTTAGAATATGAAGTAGTTTAGACAATTTCAACTGAACACTTAAGGAACTGCTCACACAAGATCAGGTAGTAAGTGTAATGAGGTGCCACTCTAAAGATCAAGGAGATGTTGTAAGAAGCCTGTTTGCAAGCTGACACACAGAATGGAAGCTGAAAACAGCTGTATTTCTGTGCCTCTCAAGTAAAAGAAAGTGTTTTTCAGAGAGAATAAATTTTTCATCCTTGCCCCATAATGCACACTTTATCAGCATCCCATTTATTCATCCAAGTCATGCAGACATCCCTCACTACCATAGTGACTGATAACTAACCATGCTACCCTATGTGTCAGATGAAGAAAAGGGCTAAACTAGTGCAAATTTGCTGTGAAAAAGAAGACCTCAAAAAGTCAAAAGTTTATCCACAATTATTAAAATCGCCCAAAATTCAGCAGCCAGACACTAGTCATGTATAATGCAAAATCCTGTTCATTTCACAAATCAAAATCATCCCCTGACTTTCCTGAAACAACCTGTTCAAGAAAAACACACAAAATATTGCTCCAAATGCCTGTAGAAAAGATCAATGACCTTTATCCACATTGCTTTATGCAACTGTGGTATCAGCACATTAATTTCAACACCATCAGTCTAGAAGCTAGAAAAGGTGACGATAACTTTCCTCTTATCTTTAGCTGTCTGGATTGTTGAATTGTAAACAAAAAAAAAAATCAATCATTGTTACTGTGACAGGACAACACAGTTTCATTAAAAAATGGAAGGAAATTACATGCTCAGAATTTCTGTAAATATTAAGAACGCAAAAGTTTCAATGTATTGGAAGGCTTTTGATTGCAGTTATCAATGAACAGATTTGGTTTACTGACATTTAACATCCAAGGTAACTGTTGTCACTCTTCCTAATTCCTGGGGTTTTTTCCAGCCATCAAAGTGTTGGAAAGCAGTGATGTGGCCAAGCTGCAGACTTTGCTGATTTCTGAGTGAAGTCCCTGCTCTGACACAATCTTCTGTTTGGTTCCAACTGCCATTGGTTTTGTTTTGTGCCTAGTTTGAAACGTTATGGGGAAAGAAAATTTTAGGGGGGTGGTGCATTTTTGATATCTTCCTTCTCTCAGCACTCCCAGTTTGGAAATAAATGATGGCAAAATGCAATCATTTACCAGCTGTAAAATAATGGAGTTTAATTAAACCATCCAATCTCTCACTGGTAGCTAATTACCAGCACACAAATCCTTCCGAGAATATTAACTTTAAAAGTTGTTTAAAAGTATTACTACTATGCTTTCTCATTAACATTCATATGAAGCTTACTATTAATCATCAAAACCTAATATAACTAGAAGTATATTTGAACAATGCTGTCAAAGTCAAGGCGAAAATATAACAACCCACATAAACAACAAGATCAAGGAAATGCTTAAATTCAATGTGTTCCTTGGCAAAAAGCTTAATGTAGTTATTTTTTGCTGCATAATTTGCCAATGTTACTGTAAAAAGAGCATTTTACTTAGTGTTGTCCTGGTTTAGGAAGATCATGGACTTTCTCTGTAGAGGCCTTTACAATTCTGGTGATGTACTGAAATTTTTACCCTCTTTCTAAGTATTTGCTTCATGCAACTATTGCAAATCTTGTTCCCATTTTATTACACAAATACAGAAAATGGACAGAAATTTGCTTTAAAGAGTTTGAAATACAAGAAACACTAGCTGAGGATAAACAGGCTACCAAAAGGAAAAAGAAAACTGCAGCACCTAAGAAGTTACTTAATTATTTTCAAATCATCATGTCCCAGCAAGTGACTTTCAAGGTGGAGAAGGCATAGTATCACTGAATAAAGTTACAGAAGGGCTCCTGTTACTTTGGTAGGAGGGAACAGTGAAATGCTGTGCATCATCGTGCTTCATTTGCAGCTCAGGAAAGAACACAGTGTCAACACTGTGAAAGAGATGATGGCAAATAAATGTCCTAAAAGGTGAGAAAATGCAGCATTTGAATGGGAACACACCCAAATATCTATGAGCAAACATTTCTGCAAGAGGATCCAACATCATTTTTTTGTGCACTATTGTTTATAAATACCACTGATCTCCCGTGTCCCCTGGATAAAGCGCATGTTCATGTACTTTCAGCATGGTCATTTCTGAGGTCTTGATATCAAACCATTCCTGTTTACAAGCCTTGGTACAAAGTTGAGGCAATTGTGCAAGCTGTATATGGGATGTTTGGAGGGTTGGAACTGGCTGGTTTGCTTTGGACTCTTCCCTTTGCCTCTTAAGGCCAGGAGCACCTGGGTCACAATTCTGTACAAACTAAACCAGATTTTTACTCTGACATATACGGTAATGAAGTCCAGTGGGGAATCTGTTAAATGGTTTATGGCAGGTCACAGGCACAAGTAAGATCACTTCTCAGACAAAAAATCTGTGCCATTTCAAGGTTGGCACAGGTGTCCCATAACAGCATAAAACACACCAGAATAAAATGAACTTTGCTGAGAAAAGCGTCAGTGGCAATTGTTTTAACAAACTGAACTTACTTCTCAGACAATTGTAAACATGATTAATCATCCACAAATAGACATTTAAAATGTGATACTCAGTAGCTGTTTGCACTGCACAGAGAAACACGTACTTGTATTGTCAAGATAGAATAAAAGATCAGCACACATTTTTTAAATGTGTGGATGTGTGCATTACTTGCCAAATTATCTGAGGTAATGTGGCTTGTTCCACAAACAGGTGGGTTTACATAAAGTGTTTTACTTAACTGTAAATAAGTTAGTGTGGCAACATCTCTAAGGAAAATTCTTCAGTAAATGATTTTACTTAATAATTTCTGCTCAGAACAGATTGTTTTCTTACACAGATTCTCAGCTGTGCAATGTACGGACAAAATAACACCCCTATCTGAAGCGATACCAAGAAGAATGTCAGTTTTTAAAAACAATGAAAATCCAACTTTTCCTTGGGCAAATCCAATCAAATCCAATTTCTACGAAGTAATATTCTGACAAAAGCACTGAGAGTATTTGTAGTTAAATATCTGCTTGATGATCTTTCTGAAGATGAACATGATCTAAAAGCATTTTTCTGTGAAAAGTTCCACACTCCTGTGTTGAAATTCCCTGCAAAACCCAAGACTGTTCCACTGCTGAAGCCACTGCTTCACTGTCTTATTACAATATAAGCAAATAATTCCATCAGATCGAGTCATCATTAAGACTGAATGTAGAGACATAAAAATGTAAAGCTTTATGATGCATTTCATCCACACATAGGTTTTTCACAGAAAGGGTGACTGGTGACTAAATGTCTCTGTATTTTACAGAATTAACTGACCCATACATTAATTCAGATGAGTTATGTATCATTAAAACAATGTTAAAGGCTAAAATTATTTAATTTCCTATAATGTGAGAGTTCTAACATCCACTATAAGCTGAAAAAAATAACACTTGGCATCTAATACTCTCACAGGAGCAAAATGTACAGAAAAAGAAGCATGTATGGATAAGAGCTGTTGCTTTTCACACTGAAGTTCAACCTGTCCTGGAGGAGGTGATGTGATTTCTTGGGTTGGTGGTCTGTACACTGTAGTTCTCTGTCCTGTTACAGTTTTCTGTCCCGCTGTAAAAACCCAGCAAAACTGAACATACACCTAAGCTTCATGAAGCTCTCAGCTTTGGTAAATCAAAACTGAACAATTTTTAATATCCATAGAGGCAGCTCTTTCCCCAGTTAATGCACATACACACACACTCCTACTGTCAGAACAGATACAAGGAATGAGGGGATGTTAATGGAAATCTAAGGGTCTTATTTACCAAGTTAATTGTAGATCTCTTCTCAAGCAATCAGATACACAAAACATACATTATCCATCTCACTGTCCTTGTACAAGTGAAATTAAAGTATTACACTTAACTGTAGAGGTTGAACCTTAATTTCTTCACCTATTAACACTGAATTGGCTCTCTCAGAAACTGAAGGAGCATCTTACCTGAATTGGGTATTGTGTCAGTCTCATGGGCCCAACTTGTACTTCTGTAGTTGAAGCCTGCTAAAGAAGAGAAATACAGATATTTATTTTTAGTCTGGTTCTTAAGAATATAGCATACAATACAATACAATAATTAAAGATCAAACAGACCCATGAAAGACACTAAAAGGCACACTGGCATGTGACTAGCAGCCTTAATTGAGTTGCTTTGAAGTGCATCTTACATGATCATCTTCACCAAATTCCTATTTTTGTTTTACTTGCCTGTTAAGTTAAATATGGTAGGGTTTTTAGTAAGGAGGCAAGAAACACATATTTCCTTTTCCCTCTTTCCCCAATAGAGTGCCTAGCTTATATAGAAGGACTTGTATTTGCTGAAGACTACAACAATCTATTTATCTCTGGACAAAAGTTATTCATTTGAATGTAATACAGAACTTTTATTAAAGGTCTTCTGACATTTCCTAAATAATAATGTTTTAATGGCATTGATAAGGAAGTAAGTGACTTTTCAGAAAAGGGTTTGGGTTGCAGATTTAAAGCTGTTTTCCAGAACCATAGCCTTCAGTTTTTGGGTAAAAATATCACTACCATGTGAGCCATGACATTTTCAGAAGACATGAGAGCACACCATAACTTAAATCTACTGCAAGAAAGCCAGTACGTGTGGGCTGTGGGTGCTTTGTTTGTTATACTTCTTAGGAGCTGGACTACATGAATACTTTTTGTGTGTTGATACATTTCAGTGCACTTCTCCTGTACATTACTGGTTTGTTTCACTTCAGGTCATTAGCTACAGAAGGTTGTTAAGCAACAGAACAATGCATATGTCCACACTCAGGTGCACATACTTGACGAGAAGAGTCCTTAAACCCTTAAAATGTTCATGCATATGGAGAATTAGTTGCAAGTCACCAGTCTCCACAAGGGCAGATTCTTTGCTTTCCTGATTACCAGTTACCCCAGGTGCCCCAGGTGTAGGTGATTTAAAGCAATCACCCTGTAAGACACGTAATCTGACCAAAACCCTAATTGTAGACAGAATCCCAAGGCCATTCCCTGACACATAGGGATCCTGGAGCCTTATTTCTCCAGCATTTTGCTCTGTGTTGCTCATTAGTTTGAGCCTTTTATACAGGCAATGCTTAATCCTTAAAAAATGTATTTTTCAAAGGGATGTGTACAAACATTTAAAAGAGATGAAATTCCCGGTATTCTACTCTTTTCTTTAGAGAATACAATGCTGTGTTAAGCATTAACAGCCTTGCCTGCACGTGAGACAGTGGCATTATGTACAGCTACAACTGACACGTTGGACTTTCATGCACCACTGCCCATCGATTCTTCTCAGCCCAACAACGTACGTCAGAAGGTGGTAACGGGCAGTACTCCAAAAGATTAAACTACAAAGCCTGCCACTGTTTTCCAAAGCAAAAACTGCCCCCAATACAAGTGTAGTTAACCTCTCCTTTTCTCACAGAAAAGCTTCACTTCCCACTTGAGGTCCTGCTGCAGCAGAATGCAGCTTAGTGCCAGTAGGCATATCTGAACAGAAATGGAAATTAGCACCCATCATCAACCATGAGTTAACAGTAAGTTAAAGAAACAGTTCTCTGAAAGCTCACAACTCCTCTTCCTCCCAGCAAAATGAGAGAAACAGCACATTCACACTCCAGTGATACTAAATAGGAAACTCTTAAATAAATCTTTAATCACCATACATTTTGATTTAAAAAAATGTTTTGAAGTAATCTCGCTAGACAAATCTGTAAGACTACACAACATACTTCAGTCAGTCTCAGAGCAAAAGCGTATTTTTGACAGTACCTAGCTCCAACTGTCTCAGAATGTGTGGATCAAAAGCATGAGGTTCTTCAACAAAAGAAGAATACAGACACATCCATGTATATTTGAACACAGATATTTATTTTATTATCCATTTATTAATGCCAGGGAAATATCGGGGAACTCACAGTGTAAATGAATGCCTTTCACTTTCTACTACTTCAGAGGACATCCAGCATTAGTCACTCTGTATTGTCAAAAATGGAAAAACGGTGTCCAAGACATAGATCAATCCAGGCAAGTCTATCAAATCCTTTACAGAGATTACATTATAGATTAGCCACTTTTCTTATCCTGCTTATTTTAAAACAACAGCAACAAAATAATCCACTCAGACTCTGACTCAGAGTTTTTCTCCCGGCTGTTTCTGTGTCAGCCTCATGAATAGAAAACACTTGAATAGAAGGATAAAAAAGTCAGGGTCTTTCTCTCTCTTCCCCCCTTCCTTCCAGTTCCAGGGTGTGCCTGCCTTTGTGAACAGCAGGTAAGCCAGGTGAAAATTAGACAGTCTGAGACTCCTGATGCAGGACAGAACTTGTCCCTGTCCTGCTCAGTGCAGACATGATGGGGTCAGAACCTCAGAAGGATGCAGAATAGGTGCTGTTATATCTGAAAGATTGCTATGTACAGTCTTTAAGTCCCTAAAATGCTCAACTTCATTACTTATAGAATGCACGGAAACAGATGGGACTGACAAATTAGGACTGATAATGAACCTGAGTATGGGAAGGATAAATAAACCTTCTCATTAGATATGGCAAAAACTATGTCTGACATTCTCCTTTCTGGTCTTTAAGTTCTGAGTCTTGTTTTACAACCTGAATCAGACCCTTGGATTTATATGCTCAAACTGCTGTGGGTATAAGTGACTGACTCACTTTTCTATGTCAAAACTCAGCTAAGGGAGGCAGCAAAAATAATGACAGGTGTGCCTGGCCTTCACAGATGTCCTACCTGTCTCTCACTGGCCTGAAGGAACTAATTCCACATCTTCTGAACTCCCAGAAGAATCTGACCATGTGGACATTGCATATTAGTGATACCATGACCATACCTCTGTTCATTTCCTCACTTAAGTGAATATGACATTGCTGATGGTTTCAAATTTAAATAAAGCTCTCATTATTTGACTGACTGCCAGGAAGGACTGCTAATAGATCTGCAACCTAAATCAATTAGTGTAGTAGCTCATAACAGACTTTTCTCATAAAACATGCAGAGACAAGCCTGATTCCAAAGAGGCCAGCAAGAAAATCCTCAATTTCAGCAAGCAGAGGAACAGACACTGTGTTGAAAGCAAAGAAATAACCACTTAGAAATAATAAAAGCTTAAAAACAGTGAAAAAAATGTTTGCTTTAACATTTTTAACTGCCCAATGTTATTTTCAGTATCATTATAACCTCCTAAGAAATCTCCACAGGAATCAACTATGAAACAAATAATTAGACAAAGCCAATAGTACTTTCTTAGCTCTTATGCTTTTGTATAAATCAGTGATCATCAATTACCTTACTATCATAGCAGTGCCATTAAGCAAAATGCACTTACTACCTCATTGAATTTTCACCTTTCTAAATCATCAGTACAAAAGTCTTTACCCCCTTATGGCTGCAGACTTACAGTCCTTGCAGTTTATGAATCATCAATAATTACCAACACGCCACTGTAATTAGTGTTGACTAATTAGTACAGCAAAACCTTCTTGCATAATTCCATGCTGCTCCAGAGCAACAACAGCAGCTAGAGCCAACCAAGCCATGAAGAAAAGGTGTTGGTGAATTCAGCCTCCTGAAAAGGCTCAGGATGGATGTGCCAGCTGAGAAGTAACACACAGATGCCAACATCCCTTTGGACACCCGTTTGCCCTGAAGGCTCCCAGCCCTCTTCCCTTTCCCTAGTGCATCCCTTCGTTCAGCTTTGTAGTGTTTTCAGACCTCTGTCCCTCTGGCTCTGCACGCAGGTAACAGGAATCTCTTTTTGACCCAGCTGTCAACACAGCCTGTAGTTGCCCTGGCCACATCTCTCCATCTTTCCCAGGGCTCTTTTGCACTTTCCTCCAGCTCAGTTTCCTCTATCCACACTGCTGGGGAAGATTGACACTTCAGCCTGTTCCTTTGGCTATTACCATTTCCATATTTTATTGTACCACTGTTTTCAATTTCAAGTCCTTTTGCTTTTTTTTCTTGCCTGGCCAAACTGCAGTTCGCAACTGTGTGTGACTTCAACACTGGCCCTAGTCTTGCATGAATTCCCTAACGAGACACAGGGCCAAGAGCTGCTGTCCAGCACCCTTAGTCTGGAGCTGGTCCTGCACTTCTGCCTGCTACAGCACACCAGACCAGGGCCCCTTCCATGTTCAGCAAAGCTACACTCCTCTGTTCTTCCCCTTTTTTCCTTTGTCTTGTCTTCCTCAGTAGAATTATATTACAATTTTTCTCCTCTTTTAGTTTTTTATCACTTCTGGTCTATTCAACTCCAACCCATGAACTGTTTGGTATAGTTTGGCCACTCTTTCTCTGTCTGGCCCCCTCTTTCTTTGTCAGCTTTGACTGTTACAGACAGTATCGCTTGACCTGTTTAGCAACTTGTATTTATAGAGAAGGGGCAGATTTACAGGAGAAAACTGATGAGTTCTTTTCATCTCTGAGTCAAAAAGCCCCTAAATGATAATTTGGCAAAGTCTGGGAGACTAAGTAGGATGAATCACTCCTACAGTACATATGCATACTGCTGGAGACTTGGTTCTGATGGTTTTTGGTCTGATCTCCCCAGCTTTTCCAGACACCATCTTTCCCTGCCTCACTCATTTGACTGACTGCCCCACCAGTACAGCTACTGTGCCAGCAACTACAGCAACTCTCTTTCAGGAAGGACTGCCCTCTGCTACCTTGTTGTCAAATTCTGTTGGGTTTTGTACTTGCTTTTTTTTTCCTGTCAGATTCTCCTGGCTGGGGTTTGCAGTTGACTTGTACATCTGCTTCCCGAGCTGCTCGTGCTCTTCATTTTCCTCGCCCCCACTAGAGGGCTGCTTCCCTCACTCTGCTCCACGAGCTGCTCCCCTCCTGCCAGCCGGCTCCCACTTTTCCACGGAGTCCAGAGGAGCATTAGAGAGTTGGATGGCTCAGCCCTGAAGTTGTTGCAAGGTCATGCTATTTTATTTTCTGAAAACAATGATCAAACACACATACCACTTGGAAGAAATAAAGTTTTATTGCTCCTGGAGCAGCCACAGCAGTCTCTGCAAGCAACCCTAACAGAAGCCTGACCCGTGAGATAGATAGGTAAAAATTTCTCACGTGCATTTGGAAGTGGTGGCCTGTTAACAACATGTGTGACAACACACACTGAGGCTTGCAGCATGAAAATACGGCATCCACAGGCAACACCCTGGACCCCAAATCCTACAAGACATGTAGGTTTGGGAGGCTCTGCTGTACTTTGCACGTGCAGGTAGCTCAAGGGTAGCATTCACAAACCTGCATCCGCTTCTTCTGCCTCTCAAAAGCAAGCAGAACTGAGATTAGGCCGTATCAATGCCCCCAGTTAAAGCTATGCCACTGCATACAGGAGAATCAGAAATTTACAAGGCAGCAGAACAAATTCAAGAGGAAGAAGAGCCGTTCGTTCCACAACTATGTTCACCTCTGGGCAATGAAATCTGGCTCCTCTTGCTTACTGTCACCCATGACCTTTGAGCTCCTTTTCTGCAGTGACCTGTGTCTGAAAAGGTGCCTTAAACCCAAACTTTCTTTCCCACCTCCTTCTTCCCCACCAACTTTGCCTTCACCTGGGTGAGAGAGCACTCATTAGGCAGTGAGGCATTTGACACCGAGCATGGCCAGGCACAGAATATCATATATCAGGTTCACCAGCCCACTGCAGTCCCTGCATTTCTCCTGTGCTCTGAATATCAGCCTGACCGGGTTCCTCAGGGGAGCTGCCACAGAGATGCCTTTGCCTGCAAACTCCACACGTTCCTCAGTGTGAGCCGTGTGCAAGACTTCATATCTTAGTAGAGATAAGATGGTCACCAGAAAAGCAGAAGTCCTCACCAATACTTCAAAGCAAGGATCAAATTCCTAAAATTGAATCTCTGTGAATTACACAGTTGATAACACATTGAATGTTTAAGTTGGCTGAGGCTTTTGTGTTTGTTTCTCAGAGTCAATTTCTACACCTGCTTCTGTGCAAAGCTGAAAAATTCTGTCTCTGAATCAGCTTCAGGAACAGAGATTAAGTTTTCTTTCTTCCTTCATTCTCATTCCTCTCTATATGGTTTCCTGGCTTGTTTTTCAAATAAGAAATTAGAAAAACAAGTAGTCAAAACCACTGAGATCTGTTTCTTCTCTATTTCTCACTCTGTTTTTCTTGCCCAGAATGTATGTCATCCATTTTTAAGCAATTAGAGTCATTAGTGATCATATAATCTTGCTGTTTCAATTTAAACTCAGTGGTAAGGGAAGAAAAGCAAGCCAGAAGAATGCAGGTAAAGATCTGAAAGGCATGGGGAAGAGAGAGGGAAACAAAAGGCAGTTAGCAGTAACTGGTCAAAATTAGTGGATCATGCTAAGGAAAACAAAAATTGAGAAAGAAATACCTTGTCAAGTTGATAGAGATTTTAGATGACTTCTTGAATAAGCAAGCTAACACTTATAAGACAATCCTATGAGGTCTAATATAACAAGTATCTGATATAAAATGATAACTGAAGAAAGAATAAGTTATAAATGAAGAAATAATATTATTTTAGGACTTTTTACATTCTGTTCATAGTTTGGTAGCAGCTTCCTTGTGAATACATTGTCATAATAGGACAATAGAGCAAACAAGCAGAAAAGACACTAGTTCAGCCATTATGGTGCTACAATTGGCATATAAATTACCATCGTTGAGCAATCCTCAATTCTGCTCACAGCAGCAGCTACTTTGAGACCTTTCAAGGCTACAAAAGGCTCAGAGACCCTCAGACCATTGAGGGCAGTCCACATCTCTTTTATTCCTATAATTTGAAGATCAGGGCTTTCAACAGCATCTGGAAGCAGTCCTGCAGTTTGTAAACAGTTTCTCATCACGCAGATTTTTCTTACATGGATTCAAGGATCAGGATCTACTATTAGGACCACTACCAAAATTCTGGTTCTTGATGTCAGCACAGAATAAATTTGCTCTCCAAGATACAGTTGGTTGGACACATTTGATTAGGATGCTCCTTAATAAAACACAGAAAGTCTCTAGGAAGATTTCTAAACACATTCACATCTTTAAAAAACCTGTGAGGAACAAGCAAAAAATTGGTCAAACCATTCAATCTTGGTCCAACATCCTGTCTTCAGAAGTGGCCAAAAGCAGATGGAGAACTGGAAAATGCAAAACAAGGGCAAAAAGGGCAAGCACAGAGTGACACTGTCCCTTACACCCCCTAACCTTGATGTTTATAGCCCATCTCAGCTTATGCTTTTCTGCTCACAAAGCAGCAGGACATGTAAATTAAGATAATTCCTTTCTTCACTGCCCATGTCATGTCTCAAAACTCACTGCACTGGGAAACTTCCTATCCTGGCCCCAGATGTTCAGAACACAAATAAGAAGAAGGGCCTGGCTAATGGCTTGAGATGTTCACTGAAACACCAATGAATGAAGAATCACAAAACTTTTGGATTGAAGGAACCCCCGAAGGCCATGTAGTCCCTCCAAGTGGTGCTATTGTAAAGCTTGATCAGGTCAGCCATGGTTTTGCCTATCCCTTGTCAGCAATCACATTCCAGCCTCTACTGACAAGAGAGGAATTAAAATCCATTTACTGGACAAGTGATTTAATTTCCAAACTTAGATTTTTGGAAGGAAAACCAACTACAAAATGCATCAAGTTTATTTTGAATAATTTTGTCTTTATCAACAGAAGTTTCTCTGAAAGTATCTTTATTTTGTTTGAAAGTATATTCATTTTGTTAGCACACAAATTTCACTTCACTAAATATGCATGGCAGGCAAGTTGTGTTAATGCCCTTGCAGTGTGAAGAGGTGAAGGGAAAACAAACTTTTGCAGACATCTGTCAAAGTGAACAAAATATGTTCAGACTTAAGGATCTTGCATTGGTGAGACTTCTTTCTGTAAATCTATCTGTCATTACTGTCCATTCTCAACTTTGCAGGAGCATGAGTCACACACATTACTGGGGAATACAATCAAACCTCTTTACATGAACCTTAGGGAAAACTACATCAATTGAGACTGAGCTGTTTCAAAAATACATGCACTGGTGTCTGTGAGAGAGAAAAATCCAAAACTGTAGACACAGAAAGATATAAAAATTAATTGTTTTTTCGTCTTTGTATGTTAAGGCAGTCAAAAAAGCAACCAATGTGAGGATAGGAACAAAGATCCAAACAAAACAACTTTGTACTACCGTGTAAATTTATGGCAAACCAATCGTAATCTTTTGTTTTCCTTGAGATAAATTAATGAAAACTAGAAAAATTAAAGAGAAAGCAACAAGAATAAGCATAGAATTTCAAGATATCTTTGGATAACTAAAAAGACTAGGCTGCTTCTTCTAGGAAGAGAGCTACCTAAGGAACTGAATAGGCATCTATGAAATCAGGAGTAGCATAGAGCAGAACGAAGAATGACTCACCAGGAGAATTCCCAACACAAGATATATGATGCTTGCACTTAGAGCAGGCCACTGGAAGGGGCATTGTTAAAAGAGAAGTTGAACAAAACTTACCAAAGGTAGGCCCCCATGTTGCTGCAGAACACATCAGTAGGAACATAACCTCAACTCACAAGCCTTTCAGTTGTAAGTTAAAAGAGGCCCAGGGAGCAATCCCTCTCCGTCTGCCCTGTTTTGCTGCCTAAGGCTCCTTACACTTGTCCAAGACAAGACAACAGGCAGAAAAACTTACAGTTCAATACAGTAGATCAATTATTGGGCATGGCTATTAAAATTGATACAAAACCCCCAAAAAGTGAGTTTCAATACTGGAAATTTCAGGTAATATGATCATAGAAATATGAAGAGAAACAGCTGGAACGTAATATTGCAGGAAAAGATCAGCTAAATAGTCATGATAATCTTCCATCCTCTTGGCCTAGGTAAATACTCATGACTTGGGAAGCATACTGCTAGTCTGCAATCAAACAATCATTTTAAAATGTAAAATTTACTTTGCCTTCCAAACCCTGATTAAGAAAAAGCGTCTGGAAATTACCTGCACACATCTGAATTACCTGCATACTCAATTAATTTAGCACTACTCTTCCAGTAGTAGATAACCTGAAAAATGTAGTTGTCTTTGCTTACACTGTTTAGCATAAACAGTGTAAGCATAAACTGAAAGGAAAAAAATCACTAAGATTATGCCCCTCAACAATCTGAGAGCAGTTGAAAGCAGCACCTGAAATCCTGGTGTGCAAGTGCACATGTAGGTAACTGGACTCTATCACAAAGGTTAAAAGGGAAAAAAATTTTTTACTTAAGGTATGTGCTGTGGTGTCATGGTTTGACACTGGCCAAATGCCAGGCACCCCCAAAAACTTCTCACTCACCCTTCCTGCTACAGCTGGACAGAGGAGAGAAAATTTCATGAAGGGTTCATGAGTTGAGATAAAGACCAGGAGAAAACACTCCAAGGGTAAAATAGTCTGAAATTAAAGATATTGAGTTTATTACTAACAAAATCAGAGGAGGATAATGAGAAGTAAAAATAAGTCCTTAAAACCACCTTTTCCCCCCAAGCCCCCCCTCCTTCCAACTAGCAGCACAAGGAGACAGGGTGGGGGGTTTTGCTCAGTTTGTCACCTGAGGTTTTCTTCCACTGCTCAGGGAGAGGAGCCCTTCCCCTGTGACACTGTGGGACCCCTCCCATGGGACACAGTTCTCTGTGAACCTCTCCAATGTGGTTCCAATCTCATGAGCAGCAGAACTCCCAAAACTGCTGCAACGTGAATCCCTCCCATGGGCATCCAGTCCTCCCAAAACTGCTGCAGCATGGTTTTCTCTTCCACAGGATGCAGTCCTCCAAGGACAGGCTGCTCCAGCCTGGAAGCGGGGACCCATCTCTCCACTGGGCCTCCCACTGGACCACAGCCTCCTCCTGGCATCTACACGCTCCGGTGTGGGAACCTTCCCCATGGGCTGTGGGTGGATCTCTGCATCCCCCATGGATCCCCATGGGCTGTGGGTGGGTCTCTGCATCCCCCATGGATCCCCATGGGCCGTGGGTGGATCTCTGCATCCCCCATGGATCCCCATGGGCTGTGGGTGGATCTCTGCATCCCCCATGGATCCCCATGGGCTGTGGGTGGATCTCTGCATGCCCTGTGGGTCCCCATGGGCTGTGGGTGGGTCTCTGCATCTCCCGTGGATCCCCATGGGCTGTGGGTGGATCTCTGCATCCCCTGTGGATCCCCATGGGCTGTGGGTGGGTCTCTGCATCCCCCGTGGATCCCCATGGGCTGCAGGGGCACAGCTGCTTCACCATGGTTCTCATCACGGCCTGCAGAGGAATCTCGGCTCTGGTACCTGGAGCACCTCCTCCCCTCCTTCTCCACTGACCTTGGTGTCTCCATGATGTTTCCCTCACATGTTCTCCCCTCCTCCTCTTCTCTGGCTGGAATTAAAACTACATCACTACTTTTGTTCTGGTTTCTTCTTAAGTGTTATCACAGAGGCATTACCATAATCTCTAATTGGCCCAGGGTTGGCCAGTGGCATGTCCACCTTCAGAGCCATCAGGGACTGGCACTGTTGGACATGGTGGAAGCTTCTGGCAGCTTCTCACAGAAGCCACCTCTGGGGCCCCCCCGCTACCAAAAACCAGGCCATGCAAAACCAACACATGTGGTTTTGTTCTACCATTTCTCCAGCACGATTCACTGTAAATACTGCTAGGTGTAACATCAGCCCTAGGCTGCAGTGCTTACAGGCTGTTTCTTCAGAGATGCATGATGGATGTCACCTTTAGAGCTTTGGCTTTGTATTACCTCCTCTTACTTCTCTTGGGTGGGCATTACTGGAAGGATTTTTTTCCTGGTTCAAAGAGGTCTGCTCCTATCTTCTTTTGCCAGTTCCTGAAAACCACCTACATACTATCTCAGTCTAAAACCTCTATAAAACACTATATTTCTCTTGCTGGAACGTAGAAGAAAAAAAGCAAAAAAAACCCCAACAAAACCCAGAACAAGCATGTTCTGATGAGAGTAAGTCATTTATTGAAGTTTTCTGAATTGTCTTGCAGTTAGAAAAATACTCAGCATTGAACTTTGATCTACATTTTACAAAAATACCTAAATAAACTCCAGTAAAGAACAGGGTATTGTACGTGAAGGATAGGTATGCGTCCTTTGAAAACATAATGTTCTCTCCTCCCTGCTCCTTCACACTGTCAGACAGCTTTTGTTTTGCTGCACTTCTGTCTTGACTGTTGAGTTTGGGAGCAGGCAGCTGAAAACCACTAGTTTGGCTTTTGATGAAAGCTTCAGCGTCCAAAAGATATGTCTTAGAATTATGCCTAGGAACTCTACTGAAAAAATCCCCAAACCCCCACAAGAATACAAACCCCAACAACTCTCCAAATTGCAAATTCACAATATAAACACCAATAAAACAAAAATTAAATCTTCCCAAGTTTTCAGGATAACAGACACCTATGGACACTTTTCCTGTTACAGTCTAACATTGACTTTAAAATCCAAAAATAGCATTTAAATATATGTCAAAATTAACTATTTTGCCATTGATCCTTTAGTTAGAAACCCACAAACAGAATTATTCCCAGAGCAGACCCTACCATCACAGGTATCACAAATAATGCTGTCTCCTGTAACAAAACCTCCAGCTTAGCACTGTCTGTTATTGTGAAACTACAAATTATCAACATGAAAGTCTGTGCCATGTTTCACACTAAAAATTGTGCAGACAACGAAAATCAAAGCCAAATTCTCCTCAAAATAAACAGCTCCAAGGCTCTCATGCTGACTGAATAATTCATGATCACATTTAATTCAGTTCAAGTTTCTATTTTAGTTTTGACGAAGCCTCTGCAGCTAATCCAGACAGCAGCAGTCATGTCTCAAATGCTCCAAGACTGATACCCAGATATCACACTCTGGGAGATGCACGATGCCTTGCCCACTCGTGAGTCATCAAACTAAGCCACACAGACGTTACCCAAACCCAGCATTTCCACCCTTTGTATTTTGTCATTCAAGACTAAAGTGTTTACAAAGCTTGTCTGGCTTATTCTACAACTCTCAAAGACAAAGATCACCTCTCACTTTTACAATGGGGCACGTGGGCTGACTGATCCTATAAGCTCTACCCAAACAGAGACGAAGAGTGAGGAAGAGTAAGAGAAGTATTTGTACAAGGTAGGTATAAGCGACATACATGAAGTGGAAGAGAAAGGGGAGGCTCTGGCTCAGAGGAACAGCGAAGCAGGTGTTAGATGTACCTGAAGGATTCATACTTCACAGAAGCAAGAAATGTTCGGATGAAACTTAGTTGCCCAGTCTTACAAACTTGAATGCAGTCATGAAAATTTGACTGCTGTTATTCTGTTCATATAAATTCAGGTAGGATTAGCATCTGATTTTAGGATTTAACTTTTGCATGTAGTTGCAATCCAAATAAGCTCTGCAAAAACGTGGTAAGAGGGCATACCATAGACCTTCACCTGGCCTGCTGCACCAGTGCAAATTATTACTTATGCAATAAGCAATAATAACTTTGGTATTACTCATCACTACTTACACACTCTGTGTGTGTGTGTGTGTGAAATTAAAAGCTTGCTGGAAAAAGTATTTTTTTGAACATTTTGTTCCAGTCTTACCAAGGAGAAGCACCATCAAATTAAGTGCCACAGTTCAGACCCAGCATTACAAGACCCATGCAAATGTTCTACAGAGGCCTCTTACTGCTACTCCAGTTTTTATGAACTGACATCTCTGAACACAATACAGTAATTTTTATTCACCATTAGGATTGTCCATCATAAAGATGTAATTATGCAACTTACTACCAACACATTACTGAGAAGATTAAAAAAATGCACTGTTATACTCTCCACAGACAGTGAAGCACAACCCTCTTGCAAATGTCTTGGCAATCAATTTTCTCCCATGGCTTCTGCACTCGCACAGCATGAACTTCCACCCTTAAGAATTAAAAGCAGAAGTTCTGCCAGATGTGTGCAGTGTTAACTGCTGAACTTTCTCTCCCCAAAGAAGACTTGCAATTGCCTAGTTTCAATGCACCTTATACTGCAGGAGCTGAACTCAGCTCAGCACTTGTTTAATTCTGTATTATGAGCAAGATTTCTATTGTTTAATTCTATTTTATGAGCAAGATTTCTAGACACAAAAAGGGCTTCTTGTACAGTTAAAGGCAGCATAGCCCAAATGTTCAGGACTTCACTGAATTAAGCCCGTATTAAGCAACAGGAACTATATACATATCATGAGCGTTGGGATAGTATTAATCTCCTCTCCAAGAGATCACATGGTCATTAAAAGCCTGACACTTTCCAACCACCCTAATTAAGAAGTCCAATCTCTGAAAGCCATACAATATTTTAATTTCAATTCACAGACAAATATTTTCACCAATGCAGATTTTGTAAGATGTGATGTCTTCACTTCAGTGTATTAGACCCTGTATCATGTACAACTCCAATGAATAACTGTCTATGTGTAAATTATTCACACTGTTACACTACAGTCCATGAGATTATAACAGAAAAATCTACTGCTGAGTTTTCTGTTATGTATCTCTCTCACATATCTCTGTTTTACAGCTGTTTTTGGAGGGACTCTGCAGGGAAATAGGTTGTATTTCCTGTTAATATTGTACTTATTACAAGTGCATATCACAAGACGGGAAACAGTAACTTCTGTAAGTTTCTTACTGGGTCCCATTCAGTTTTCAAAGAAGTTAAGAAATATTTGATTGTCATAAACTGGGGGAAATGAGCTGCCAAGAGAGCAGGTAAAGTGATCTGGGCATTCAGGCCACTCATGCTGCTCTGTGACACTCTGTGATGGAGTTCTATGGAAGAAAAAAACATTGAGTTATATTGAACAGAAGATGCAATACAATGTCATTTTATAAAACATATGGAGTCACTCTAAAATGAATGCAGATAAAACTGTATTTAAATATTTGTAAAAACATATAAAAATACAAAAACATACAAAATCATAAATGTGATTTTCAAGAGAAAGGAAATTTTATGAACTTGTCCTGGTCAAGACTGCTGAAAAGGGTTTGCTGGAATGTCACAGGTAAAGCTATTAAAAAAACTGGAGAAAAAAAACAACTGCAAGGCAGGTAGGGTAGCAGAGAACCTTGACTGCAGGAGTCAGAGAAATGAGGTGAAATTCAAACAATACAAAGAGCTATGTTGCTATCTGTTAGAAGCTTCTTAGCTGAATACAACAGAAAAAGCAGAGATGACAGCTTAGGACTCCCATCAGTAAATCAGAGAAGACCAGCAATAAACTTTTTCAAGGCTTTGATGAAACAGGAGATACAGGAGGTGGCTTCTGACAATTGCAAGGGCCAGCTCTATGACCCAAGAGTCCAGAAATTACATTTTACTTCACATATCAAGTTACCATTAAAAATAAAATGCTTTCCTGAAAACAAATAAGAGACATTGTGCTGGGAGACTTCCTCCTCTAATAAAATGTCTGTAATTGTTACAATCAAGGAACATAAGAAGTTCACTTCTGGGCATACATAGAACACTGACTTGCTCACTACTACCACCTGTAGAAACCCTGTGATGAAGTGGTAATGCAGATTGCTGGATCCTAACACTGACTAACAAAAAAGCACCCCATATCCTTTCAGTTATGGCACTGCAAACATATTATTACTACTCCTTACGGAATTTAGACTTCATGTCTTCAGATCCATGCAAAATTACTAAAACAATGAATTTTCACATATGCAGTTCTTGGAGAAATCCCACTTCTCCCTTTTAGACCTCAATGGCATGGAGCTAACCAACTGCTCCAAATTTTGCTGCCAGACACAGGTCATAACCACCCCAAGGCTGTTTCAGACTTCTTCTGAGTGCAATGACCCTGCGAAAATGTTAAGTCAAATGGGTGCTCTGGTTTTTCCAGTCAAGCTGGATGGTTCTACTTGTGCCCTTAAAGATTTTGCTAAGTCAGGCTTCAATGAAGGTCAGGATTGCAAAGACATAACAGCTGCACAGGGTCACATCAAGCCACCAAACTGACATTGTATCTCTGAGAATGGTCAACACAGGATAATATGTACCAGACCAGCGTAAGCACGTCTGACACCTCCCATATCCATTCCCTACTGAAGGCCTTAGACATTTCCAAAATACACAGGAGCAATTTTTTACTTATTAATCCTCCCAAAATCACTCTTTTACTTATTTTTTACTGTTGCTGGGAACTCATGCTATGTGCACCATGGAACACTACCTCCTTTTTTATATATAGCTGAGAAGCACGGCACAGTCTGACACATTCTGTAATTTGCAGTCATTATGTTTTTCATAGAGACTGCCATGTAACAGATACAGATTATTCACAAAACTTTCATTAAAAATAAAGCAAAGCCATTTTTTAAGTCATCTAGGTAGATATAGTCATATTTTCAAAGCTGGTGTGAATCAGCATACCCTGAATCCACAGTAGGTCTGAGACAACAGCTCTGATAGTCCTAAAGGCAATTTTACAGTCAGCATGGTGGACTTACCATGCAGAGAGATCTGCTCTGAGATGGAGATTTGCCTTGTGTACTCTAGAAGAGGAGTGGAGGTCTCAGGAAAAGAGTCCCCACAAAAGTTAGCAGAAAGATGAGAAAAAAGGTGAGAAGTAATTTTGCTAGTCATGAGAACTATGGGGAGTTTATAGAAGCAGGCACTGCTCACCCATTTCAGCATCAATTTTTAAAAAATGTGTACTGAATACAAACCAAATGCTGAGAAAATGCCATTTCCCCATAAAAGTCTGAAGTGCTGGTTTATGCCTAATATTCTATGTTATAAAAGTTTCTTATGTTTCAATTCTTCTTGCAACTTCCAGTAGAGACACACATATATTTGCAGACAGAGTTTGTCCCAAAGAAGTTTTAATGAAATGTATTAACTAGTTTTTTTTATATTTCACTTCATTAAAACAGCCCCCAAAAATGCAGTTTGCCATCAAAAATAAAAACTAAAAGAAAAGTAATTCTCTGATCTTGTATTTTATTTTCAATCTTGATGCATGCAGAGGTATTTTTTAATTATTCAGTCACTTCTACCACATTCAAAATATGATTGCCTCAAAACACCTAGCATGAGTAAGCTAAGAAATATATATTTGGAAGTTTACAACGGCAAGCTAAAAGCAAGTCTAGGCACAGTTCCCATTTTCCTTGGGAGTGCAATCTTCATCTGTGTGTTGGAAACTACCCTTCCAGCCAAGGGAGTTTGCTCCCACTTGGTCACACTGAGACAACTCTGTGGTGTTGCAGGAATCCTCATCCCAAAGCAGAAATTGTCTCTGCAGCCAGTGCTCTCTGGGGAGGCAAAAGCCACACACGATAGGCATTGGGCCATCTCAGAGCTTGGGACACTGAAATTTCAAACTTTTCCGGTATCAGTTCATAAAAAAGTTTACCCTTCTTGTGCATGTAGTAAAATGCAATAGTTTTGTAGTTATTGATCATGTTACCACAATAAGAAAATGAAGAAATCTTACCTATGTTCACAGCAAATAAAAACTGTTCCTGAGTTTCTCATGCATCCCAGTTACTTTGAATTTTCTTTGTTGCGTGCAGATATTTCCAAAAAGTGCAGTATTTGCACAGGTTTATACAGGTTTGCAGTCTTTACACAGGTTCAAGTAACTAGATTATACCAGGAACACAGTAATTTCACTGGTACCCACCACGAATTATTCTATTATTCTTGGAAGATTAGTGAAGAGGCTGTGACTGCATAAATAGGATAAATACACTCTATTTCAGAAGTATTTATAAGCATGCTTTACTACTGCTTTAAAGACTGATTCTGAGAAAACCAAACAGCTGCAAGAGTGCCCATCTTATTTAAGATGGCTTGGTTTAATGATTGTCTATGTTGCTCCTGACAGGTGGACTTGCAGGTGTTTCTGCCTGAGATCATTCTCACTGAAATGTGTACAGCATGAAGCAGCACAGTAGTCTGCATGAATTCATATGTACAGCAGAACATACACAACCCACTGTCACACACTTTACCTTCCTGTTGCTGCCAGCAATATCAGGAAAGCATTTCATTCATGTGCTTCCCCACATGACTAGGCTCTCCATGAAAAGAAACATAACACAACCAGCAACAGCCTACTCATCCACCTTGCTTAGTTTCTTTTGACTGATTTGGGATCAGAAGCAAACCAAGTAAGAAACAGTATTTATTTAAAGATTGATTGCTAAATTCTTGAACTTAGTGCTCCACTTAATCTTTTCCTTCAAAAGGGAATAAACTTCCATTTCCATATGTGCTCACTGAACACATCTGCAAGCATTAAACACACAGTGGAGCCAAATCTGTAACTACATAGAAGGTGTTATGGCTGATGGTGAGATGAGTAAATAATCACTCATTTCATTTTTCACCCTGAATATTGATCTAACAGTGTGGCCTCTACTCGAGATGTGAAATGCATCATCACAAAAAGTAAGAAAAAAAACATAGTTACCAAACAAAGAGGAAGAACAGCAAGGACAGCAATTCCATTTGGGGAGACAACGGGCCTTTTTAGATCTGATCTAGTTGTTCAAGGGCACCTACTTCTGCCTTGTAATAGTGGCACAACTGAGGAGCTTATGCACCTGGTCAGGTCCCCTAGTACAAGAGTGGCTGTGTCTCAGCAAGGGCTGTAACGCGTCAGTCCTATGCTTCCAACCTCAAAAAGGAACATCACTGGGCTGTAGTTAGGTGCAGACAGTGCAGTCAGCTGCTGAACGGTATATCCAGCCTGCCAGTGTGCATTCCACAGCTGATGTTGCAGTAATCATTAGCACTCAAGCTTTAGTAACCTAAAGTTGGTTTAAAACTGCTGTGGGTATCTCTATGGTAACATGCCTTTGGACCTCCGCACTGCAGCATGAACTGAAGTTAGCAGTGCCAGACAGTGAGAAATTTTTCAGCTGGATTCTCCCAGCTACCAGAAGATATTAATGTAGAAGTGAAGCCATTTGAAGAAGCAGTAAGTCAGCTGAATGTTTTTAATCAAAATATAACCAGAATCTCAAATTTACTATAGAAACACTTTTTTCCAGAATTTTGTCCTTGAAATATTTCTCTTGTTGAAGTGAAATTTTCAAATAAACAGAAAATCCAATTCTCACTAACTTCCCACTAGCATACAAGTCAGTGGCTGAGTGAATTTTTAAGCAGGCAAGCAGGAGAAGTTTGAAAGGAGGTTCGAGAAGATGCACAGAAGGCTCTTCCCTGTTTTACACTTAATCCTGTGAAAGGCAGCATGAAGGTATTTTTCATGTCACATATTTATGCCATGAGTTTTTCCTGTCCATGGCATGCATACTGGGAGTAAAAAAAGAAGATATACATACATTTTCAGATACTAATCAGTTTAGATAATATTGCTATAGACAAAGAACAGCTCTCCTTCAGAGTGAGGAAGAATGACTGAAGATGCTTAGCAGCTGGTAGAAGCAGGCTGTGAACTGTGACCAAAAAGAACCAAGAAATCCACACATTTAAATGTATCCTGCTTTGATCCCCTTTTCAGTAATGGCAATACCTCTGCCATTTCGAATACTGTTTGAAAGGGCAAGAAGAGGGGGAATAAAATAAATAAAATTTATTTTGGTAATAAAATCATCCAAAACTGGAGGAAAGATGCCAGCACATGGCTCACCCAACCTGCAGATAAGAATACAAGTATATGTGCAAACATACAAAAGAATCTCCCATTGTTCCAAGAAGGCAGACTATCCTCTTCCTATGTGATCACTTCCTCAGTGATCCTATGCTGAAAGAGCAGGTGAAAAACAAAAATCCTGTGACAGGCAGAGTGGCAGATGAACCAAAAGTGTGGTGGCAGGAAGCACTGCTGACATCTCCAAGTGATGCAAATCTTGTGTGCTGCACCAATGCCCTGCAACCACCTCCTTAACCCACCAAGGAATGTTGATCAGTTATCTGGGAGAGTCAGGAGCAAGCCATTTGGAGGAGCAGCACTACCCAGCCCAACTACAGCTAAAATAGCTAAAGGCTGGGTAGGAGATACAGTGCCAGCTGTTTTGCTCCCTATTAGCCCCTTAGCCACAAGAGGATGTATCAAGGCCCAGTCATTTATTTCTATTGAGTTAAAAATAAAACACTGGAAAATTTTCAGAAAATTTGAATAGCTTTTTGCCCATTGCCTATCTAAAAAAAGCCAGATCTTTGTCTCACTGATGTCAGTGGAGTCTTTCCAGATGCAAGATTTGCATTCTGACATACGGAGTGGTGACTTCTGAATTTGTACTACTGGACTACATATATGCATTTCACATTTCTGCACTGGGGTTGGAAGTGCAAAATGATACCAAGTTTTTACTGTTGTATCATTAAACACTGTTTTGTATTTTAAGCTTGTCCATTAGATTTTGAAATAAAATACTTCTCTTTCTTCAACAGTAGGAAATGATACACAAAAAATTCAGATGATTAAGGGTCATCCTTTGATGGGCAATCATCTGCATCAACCATGCAGGAAAACAGTATTCTCTGACAAGACTTTATATGTGAGCTACAGAAATACAGAGCCCTTTTCAGTTTTAAACTATCTACAGTTTTATATTTGCAACCAAATGAACAATAACAATAAGCCAAACATGAAAGGATGGCCTCAAAGGAGTTACTTACAGCACAGCAGATTTTTCAAATCTAAGGTGAGGTCACAGATGTCTTATAGCTCCAAAGAGGCAAAAAAAGCCTTCCTCTAAAAATAGCCTCTTGTATAAATGCAGTGAAAAAGATTCCCTTCTTTGAAGATAGTTCATTACTGAACTCTCTGAACTGTATGGATAGTCTCTAAGCCACTAAAATGCCAGAGAGCCAAAAGAGATCTGTATGTGCATCAGCTGTTCTTGTTAACGAGTATCTGTAAACAGACACCCATTCTGGTTGAGTCTAATACTCATCAGTCCCACTAGTTTTTCTGTTCTTGATAATTTTATATTTTGCTTTCATAAACCTGAAGGAAAAAGTCTGATATCTTTACTACCAGGATGCACAGAATCTAACTTACAATTATGACATCTAAAATACATTGTCATTAAGACTTGTACAACTCTTGTCTTGAGTGTAAGTCTTAAATAAATCTATCGAACACACAGTTTTTAACCCACCAATGGTGTGAGAAAAAAAAACCCAGTTCTGTTGCTCAGACCAACCTCACCTGAAGGACTGGAGCAGTAAAAGCTCTGCCACATTGAAATGAAAAAAATCCCAGAATGTATCAAAGAAACCATTGCACCAAACAAAATGACATTTCTACAAAGTCACATTTGAAAGAAAAAACTAACATTAAGGTTAAATTATTCCCATGCACCAGACTCACACACCGTGTGAATCCTCTCCTGGCAATATTCTAATTGGGGTGGCAAAAAAGTTATCATAGAAGTTATACCAAAACCAGTTAAACCAGTGGTATAGACATATTACAAAAATTTTGATTCTCAGTGGTTACTTGTTTAGCTTTGGTGCTATTTTGGTGCTGTAATTTTGGTTTTGGGGAGAATACCTTTGCCTCTCTTTTGTTAAAGCTGTTTTCAGAAAACAGGTGGTTAGTGATCTTCAGTTTGTCTAGACGAATATTAGATACTTCTCTCTTGCTTTCAAATGTTTAATTATAAGATGTAGCAGGAGTCCTCTGCTATTGTGATAGGCCCGTTAATAAAACAGAGACAAGCAGCCTATCAAGTGACTTTAGGTAGCAGAGGATACAACAGCTTTGTACACAAAACATCATCCAGGCAACTCCTGTTGCAGCAGCACTGAGCAGTAAGGCACCTTTTTGTTGTGCATCTCTAAGATTTAGACAGAAATCTCTAGGTTCAGTCATCACATCTCGTCAAGACTCCTAAGTGTCAAAGGCATCCTGTGCCACCAAGAAAAGAATTTTATTTCCCCCAAAAACACCTCTCTACCCACATGCCCCTTAAGCCCCATTCCCTTTGGCATGTCTCTGCCCTGACCTCCTCCAGTCCGTAACACAGGACCCATCCACAGCCACCCCAGGTTAGGCTAGATTGATCACTTTTTTCCTACTTGAACAATATCTCACCTGCTTAGCCCATCTCAGATCTTTAGTTCATCCCTCTCTTCTCTAACCATCCACCACACCATCACAGTACTTCAGCTGACCTTTTTGATGTCTTTAGAACAAAGGAAGCCAAAGATTTCCCACATTTCCACCAGTACGCTGCAGTTGCCTCCAGAGCTCCATTGGGAAGGAGCGCTGTCCAGCAACTGCAGACCAGTACACCATGAATGCTCAAGAATGCAAGAAATCGTAACTTTTTTGTTTTGCTGTCCTAGTCTCCCTCACATTGCAATTTGAAGTAAAATGAAGCAGCCTGAAACAAGGCCATGGCAAGGTGTTTGACACGGCAGTTACTGACTTCTTCCACGAGCCACAACACTGTTTGGAACATTAACATAGCCCTAAACATTTAACACATGTGAATGGGCTGCTTCTCAAATGTAATATAACCACTTTTTCTGGAAACTATATTTCTGGAAATTATATTGTGTTTTTGCACAATATAATTAAGCAGCTGTTTAAGAAAGATGTGTCTTTGTGACAAGGAGGAAATACGACTCATTAGGCAGGACTTTTTGGAATGCATGGATTTCAGGGAAACAATCTTAAAAGCAAGAGGAAGAGAAACCCACAATGGCCAACAGTCCAGGAAGAAGAGTACTCACACGGGAGAGCCTTTTTAGACTCTTTCAAAACAGAGACTTGAGCTTGGATGTGTCTCCAGAAAACACCCTAGTCATCACATTAACACCTATTCTGGGGTTTCAGGAGAAATTTTATTAACTTTGGAAAAGAACACACACAAAAAGCTAAAGCTTTATTTTCTCTCTCCTTTTCTAAAAGAGACTTCTTGGTTTTCTGGCTAGCACAATGGCTTGATACATTGCATTTCATAATGGACATGATAACTGCAGCAGAAAAAAGACCATTGACAACACTGAAGTTCACAGTGCCTTCAGACAGGCTTCCAAATCTGTGACAGGGGAAGAGGAAAGCCTCTCTCACTGTCTCTGTGGCAAAATGGCTGACCTAAGACCAAAGGGAAGATCCTCCGCTGGAACCAGATCCCAAGCTAATACCAGAGACCTCATGTCCAATTCCACATTCAATTACACTGATTTTTTTACAGCAGTGACAGATATACCACCTGTAACTATACCACTATTTGATGATAACACGCATATAACAAGATAGGAATCAGATCTCACTTCTCGAAATATAAACAAATGAATTGTAATTAAATCAAACAGGCTGCAGCTCTATCTGCAAACTGCCTGTGAGTTTCTCCTAGGCTTACAAACAGATGTAGAATAGCTTGATTTTTAATACCTATATTGTTTCAAAACTCCATTCTGCCCATTTAGTCAGTGGATGTTATTGACCCAACTGATGCACAGTCTCTCAACTATCCATTTTTCCTTTGGAATTCTTATTTAAATGCGACTTAATAATATGTATACAGATGTTCACACTTGGCTGCATTCTCTGTGAATTCTGTGTGCTGAAGTCCAGGTGGCCCAGATCTTTGCAATTCCTGCTCCATTCTTCCATTCTATGAAACCAATTGCACTGGTCCAGTTTTCCCATCCTTTTGGAGCAAAAGCTGCCTCTTCACATGCAGTCGAAATCCAGGGCAAAAGGTCAACAAATTGTAAATCTACATCAAAATTAGATCTGCACTTTCAAAGTGAATAACTCACATTATTAAGAGTTTCATATTGAGACAGTTTCTGAAGTAGCACCATTTAGCTGAGGGGTTTCTCAGCATAAATCTACACTCTACCCTTTCTATACCCAAGATACGAAATATTTGGCATTGGATAGCCAAGTCAGTGGGTAGAGATATACAAGGATTTTTTAAAACCATTCTCCAGAGTACCTCGCTTTTCAAAGAGTCAGAGGTAATACAAAGGAACAGCATGTCTCTAATGCATTTTGTTCTTTTACAGCTGACAACATGGGTGAGAAAGACATTTATAGATAATTGGATGCTGAAGGATGGGGCTGTGGTTGGCACAAATGGCTGAACTGAAAGGGAAAAATAAAGTTCACCAGCAAATGGACTAATGGTCCTCTCAAGTGAAGAAAGTTACCTGGAGTAGACACTGCCACCAAAAAGCTGTGAAGAATGCCACTTTAATTCAGAATTAATAATGTATCTTTGGACAGTGCTTCTTCGTTACATAGAGGGAATGGTGACCCAAGCTTCATAAACCAAAAGCACTGGTGTTTTGGGGGAGTTGTGCAAGCTCCTGCAGAATGAGCTCATTCTACTTTATGGCCTGTGAGATTGCCTCAGAAAAGATGCCCTCAGAGAAGCAAGGGGACAGCCAGGTGTTATGCTGCTGCCCTGCAAGGCTGGGCACTTTCTGGCCTAGAAATGCACCTCCTGATCTGTGCCAGAGGGAGACAGTGCTCCACAAGAGATCATCAGGTGGCAGTTGTTACTGTAAGCTCATGCCCTCAGCCACTTCGAACACACAGGCTCCTTTTCACAATGCTCTGTACTTTTATCTTTACATGAGTAAATGTGATTGTTGATTTCCTTATGCTATAATCCTGGGTTTGACAAGACTTACCAAAAAGAGGTAAACCCTTGCTGCATCATAAAACACTTCACATGCTATTTTCTAGCAGGCACACAGGTATATCCAGTGTTCATTAAAGGCACTTTTAGAAAAGTCACAAGCACACTAGAGACAATGTCGAGAGATTCACACGAAACTCCTCAGAAGACAAAACCTCAGTCTCATTTTGTGCATAGCAAGCAGTAAAAGGTGGAAAACAGATGCTGCTAATCGTCAGTTTACTTAAAACCACTTGGTATTTTGGGCACTGAAAGCCAATGTTCAAAAATAAATTTTTACTGAAGGACTTAGAGGGGTCCTGGACCTGTTGAGTTCTAATGATGAAATGATTGAGGCTCACTATTCTGTTACAAGATTTCAGCAGTTCTGTTTTCCTATGCATGTGTGTGCGCACACACATGTGCCCATTTTATATTTAGTGATATAAATGCATATCATCCAGAGCCATTTTGGAAGTCCAGAATGTGACTCAAAGTGAAGTCATTTATCAGGCTTCTCTTTGCCAGGTGGTTTAACATTTTCTGAAGAAATGGTTTTATCTGTTCTGTAACAGTTCTTCTGTCTAGCATTGTTTAAGAGCATAACTACAGTGCTTGCCAAAGTTTACCTGCATCATTTGAAGGAGGAATGGAAAGGTCAGACACAAAGCAGCAAAAGTCCTTTTACTGTATTCGAGATGTCTGGGCTTAGTCACAGAAGAGCACTTCTATACTAGTAATTTTCTTTATGGTAAGAGTTATTCAGGCCAGCACCTCTCAGAGAACAGCTAGACTAAATTAATAAGGTTCTGCACTGTAACATAATTCAACACTTTTTGACCTGCTCAATTTTTTATGCCAACTCTGCAGACTTCGGGTATGTTCAAGAGGTGTCTTATGTCTTGGGTGTTCTCCTGAGTTGTGAAATGGACCTTCATCACACTAAGTTACAGAGTTGGGAGGTTTATTTTCCAAGTTTACACTCTATCTGTGTTCCACATGCCACAGAACTTACAGCAGCCAGTTAAACCATAGTACACTTCAGACAAAACAAGAAGTGCAAGAAGTATACTGAGTTTTCTTACATGTGGTACTGCATGAAAGACAATTAAATTTGAAATCAAGGCAATACTTACGACTGCATTTCTTCAGGACCTGTGGACCTGATGCAACTCTCTCAGTGGCTGGATTTCTCAATGTTCTCCACTTTGTATTTGGCAGCTGCAGTCTTTGACTTATTCCCCCAGATTAAAAAAAAATAATAATTCTAAAAGCTAGGTCCTTGACATTTTGAAGAGAAGGATATGACCCAACACTTCCACCTTGGAACTTAACACAGACTAATGCTGGTAAAGAGATACTGTCCCACCATGTTTTTTCTTATTTCTGAGCTTTTCTTCCAATAATTATTTTGATAGAGAAAAGCCTGAAAACTGTCAAAACCTACTCCTGTTGTGACTGGTCAAGAGAAGTTCATAAATAGGTGTTTCTCTTCCACAAAGAACATAGCATAAGAAGAACCAAATCATTACACCTGCTGTTTTTGTAATTTCAAGAAGAAAAATACGCTAAAGCAATCTATGGAAGACTGCAAGCTGTTTGGAGGTTTTTTTTCCATCTAGCTAATATGTCAGCAACATGAGCTTTGCAACTTGTCTTGTTGTGAAGTTTTGTTAATGCTGAAGTCTCAAGATGTTCAAGAAAAGCAGAACTATTCACAACATCTGCTTAAGATTTGGCCACAATAAAAAGATGTAAACATATATAAAGTAAGCATTTTTTTTACCTTTTCAAATCCCCAAGGAAGTGTCCAAAAAACTATTTATTTCTTGCTGAGCAGCTGGTACTGTTGCACTTCAGCAATAACTGAGCAATGGGCCAAGCGGCCATTATACAGTCAGCATCTTCTCAGCTCATTGTTATGGTTTCATGAGGGAAGCTAAATAACTTGTATCTTTATACAAAGCTGATGGAGCATTTGACATATTAATACTCCTTCTTTTCATGACACTATTTGGCTTTGTTAAGGAGGGTACAAGGGGAAGGACTGTCTGTTTTTTCAATTGAGAACTTAACAACACAGCGTATGGCTGAGCACCAGAAACCATGGGTCCTTTCCCAAATCAGGGTGCAGATGTGTCTTCTAATCCTTAACAAGTCCACTTGAGATCTTTGTCAGGCAACTTGTAGATAATTGCTTATCAAGCTTTCAAGATCGAAAGAAACACGTCCACCCACCCACCAAAACTACTGCGCGGTTACTCATAAACAGTGTGATTGGGATAGGACCAACACATCCCAATGCTCTGAACAGTTCAGAACTTTCCATTATGAAAAGAGAAGAAAAGAAAAGAAAAAAAATTTGTCTTTTGTAACACTGACCTCATGCCAGATGAATACAGATCTAATAAACTTTGAAAGTAAGGTTTAGATAAGCCATATATTTGAAGTGACATGGGATAATTTTTTTGTTTGGTTGCTTTTAATTTTATTTTGTATTTGAACTGAATAATGTTGAAATAATTACAGGTTGATTTATTTTAATGCTAGTTTCACATCATGGTGTGGATGAGTTTGAAAACATTGTATAAAGGCAGGGTCAAATGTAAACCATGCAATACTTGATTGCATAAACAACTAAAGAGCAGTTTAAAACATGAAATGAGACACACCAAACAACATGGCTTAAGAGGTTTGAGCAGTTACACAACTGGAAATTATTTTAATATATAATAGTGCTAACAGCTATTTGACCAGCATATTGGTTTTGTCCCCTAATACACTTAGATGAGATTTTGTGGTGCTTTAACCCCAGATGGCAACTAAGCCCCAGGCAGCTGCCACTCACTCCACCACCCACAGGCTGGGGAGAGAATCGGGAGAGTAAAAGTGAAATAACTCATGAATTCTGACACTTTAATAGGTAAAGTAAAAGGTGCACACATGAGCAAAGCAAAACAAGGGTTTCACCATTTCCCATGGGCAGGCAGGTGTAAAGGCATCCCCAGGACAGCAGAACCCATCATGTGCAGTGGCTACTTGGGAAGACAAACACCACGACTCCAAATGTCCCTCCCTTCCTCCTTCTTCCCCCAAATGTGATGCCATATGGTAAGGAATATCCAATACAGTTAATACATGCAACCAAGCACTTCAGCAGCTAAAACCATGTGGTATTGCTAGACACTCTTTCTGTACCAAAATAAATAATATTTTTCTTCACTTTTGAACTTCTATGGAAATTAATATTGTTATCATGTACTACTGGAGAAACATGTTTCCACACTTTTCCTCTTATAATCTGTCCTCTTATAATCTGTCAAGTATACTATTTTGCCTTTATTATAGTTCTGTAATAATCCAACCCTGTTTTATTCAATACTTTAGTGTGATGTACAAAATCGTGCCAGGACTGGCAGTAAGAATGGGAGCCCTAACTCATTTTAAAAAAAATTACAGACCTTAATTCTTATAAGAATGGAAATATTTCTACTATATAATTGAAATAGTTATTAAATAACTTTAAAGATCCCAGACACCAAACAAACTTATAATTTGTAAAAAGAAGTGAAGCCATCAAGAATCACTGAATCACAGAATCATTTAGGTTGGAAAAGGCTGGATGTGGTACTTACTGCAATGGTCTAGTTGACAAGGTGATGTTATGTCATAGGTTGGACTTGAGGATCTCAAAGGTCTTTTCCAACCTAGTTAATTCTGTGATTCTGTGAAAAGACACCCAAGATTGAATCCAGTCTTTGACCAGTCACCACTGTATCAATGAGACCATGGCAGAAAGTGCCACATCCAGTCATTTCTTTAACAACTCCAGGGATAGTGACTTTATCACTTTTCTGTGCAGTCCCTTACAATGCTTGACAATCCTTTATATGAAAGAATTCTTCCTGATGTTCCACCTGAACCTCCCCTGGAACAGTTTGAGGCTGTTTCCTCTGATCCTGCCACTTGTTGCCTGGGAGAAGAGATCAAGCCCCACTTGGCTACACCCTCCTTTCAACGCAGTTGCAGAGAGCAGGAAGGTCCCCTCTGAACCTCCTTTTCTCCAGGCTAAACACCCCCAACTCCCTCAGCTGTTCTTCACAGGAGTTGTGCTCCAGACCCTTCACTAGCTCTGTTTCCCTTCTCTGGACTCTCTACAGCACCTCAATGTTCTTCTTGTAGTGAAGAGCCCAGAACTGGACACAGGATTTGAGGTGTGGCCTCACCAGTGCCCAGTACAGGGGGACAATCCCTGCCCTGCTCCTGCTGGCCACACCATTGATGATCCAGGCCAGGATGCCATTGGCCTTCTTGGACCCCTGGGCACACCCTGGCTCATGTTCAGCTGCTGTCACCAGCACCCCCAGCTCCTTTCCCTGTGGGCAGCTTTGCAGCCACTGTGCCCCAGCCTTTGGAGCTGCCTGGGGTTGTTGTGACCCAAGGGCAGGAGCCAACACTTGGCCTTGTTGAACCAATAACATTACAACACCAATCAGAAAGTTCAAAAACACGCAAAATACATTCAGTTATAATAACTAGAAAGTTGAGAAATATATTTGTTTATAAAGCACATAATGTAATAACATACAATAAACAACTATTGAGAGCTGAGTTCTGACTCTAAAAATTTTTTTTTTCAATGCTTTCAATTTGCTTTCAATTCTCAACTTCAAACAATTGTGAAAGTGTTTTCATTTTGCTCTCCTCTACACTAAAAAAGAAATAATATTTTGTCTTAAGTATTGCACTTTGAAATGTAAAAAAAATAAAATAAAACTACAAACCCAAGAAATATGAGAATTGTTTTACTCCAGTCACGCTTGAATTTTGTCCCAGTCTTTGATGATGCAGGTTCTTCATCTGAATGAGTGAAACAGTCAGTGTGATTGCAGACAATGATACAAGTTTCTCAGCATTTGAACTAACAAAGTGACAATGGCTTGTGGGGGTGTTTGGGTTTTTTTCTGTGATTTCTCCCACTTATGTTTTCCTTCTGAATGACTTCTGAATCCTTAAATTATTAAGGAACATTTTATAACTTTGGAATCTCTTACTGATATCCTAACAAAATACCAGGATTACTTTGTGACATGATATCCTGCTTTTCTAGTACAACAGAAAAGTAACCTAAGGTGCAGCTAGGATCATGACACCGGTTTTGTTTTCTTATTTTATTAATAAACTTTGGAAGGGTAAAATTTAATTTCCAAAAGGCTTTCAGGGAAGTTAAAGAAAATCCTACTCTGATATTAAAAAAAAACAAAAAAACAACAAACTCAACAAACCTCATGGGAAAAAGATCGAGCGCAATCATCTCTTTTCCAGTGCTAAACTTAAGTGAAGACGTTGACAGGCGGGTTGCAACAGTGAGAGGGGGACCCAAGCCTTCCAGATACCCTACAGACACAGCCCCCGCCCGCTCCTCCAGGAGCATCTCCACAGCCCCACACCAGCAAGGTGCATTTGCATACGTGTGCAGATCAGAGTGGTTCGGTTCTCAGCCGAACATCCACGCCCAGCAGCAACAGTTCATTTTAACCCCATACGGCGGGAAGGAAAAGGGATGAAGTAAAGCCAGCACCAAGTACGGGCTTGTTGCAGTTGACAATTACTCCGCAGGGGAGACTACTTCGCCTCTCCCAGAGGTGCCCACCCTCTGCCATCAGTCACAGAGCTCGAAACAAACCCTTTCCCCTCTCGCTGGGTGCGCTTGACCGATCCCAGCACAGGGTGCCCTGGAGCCACACCAAGGCTGAGGGCTCGGGGCGGAGAAAAGCGGAGAGAGCCCGAGGGGCCCGGCGGCTGCTGCTCCCCCCGGCGAGCTCCCGGCGAGGTGGCCCCCCCGCAGCAGTGCCAGCCCGGCCCGGCCCGGCCGCCGCAGCTGCGGTGAGTCAGTGGGCAGTAGGGCACCGCTCCTGCCAGCTGCATCCCGCCCGCCGAGCATCCTCCGGCGGGGGAGGCGCTGGCTCCTCGCACCGTCCTCCCCCTGCCGCGGCCGGCGGGGACCCGCATCGGCACCGCTGGAGATCCCTCCAGAGCGGCGACCCTTACCTTGGCGCTGGAGCTGCTGGTCTGGGTCTCCGCCTCGACGCTGCAGCAGTGGGGCGTCCTGGACCGGGCGGAGGCGCCGCCGGACTCCCTGCGCTCCTTGCGCCGGGGGCCGGCGGAGGGCGGCGGCTGCCGGCTCTGGTAGGCGAGGACGGAAGGGATGGAGTCGGCCGCGTCTGTCTTAACGAAGAGGCCGTGCAGGGTGGTGGTGCCCTGCGAGATCGTGGTGGTCTGGTGGGGGGAGTTGGACTCCTCCGAGTCCCGGCAGTATATCACACCGCTATGCGAGACGTGGATGCTGGGTGCGCAGCCCATCCCTTCCCTTCCCTTCCCAGCCACCCCGCCCCGCTGCACCGCCGCTCCGCTCCGCTCCGCTCCGCTCCTCTCCGCTCGCTCCCACCTGCCGCCCGCCCGCCCGGGCTGCGGGGCCGCCGCCCCTGCGCCGCGCACCCCGCGCCGCCGGCACCGGCGCCTCCCCCCGCCGCTGGCGCTACCCCGGCCACTCCCGCCCCTGCGGCGCCTCCCCGTCACCCCCGCCCGCTCCCCGCGCTGCCTCCGGGGTCCCCAGACCTGCTAAGCCCCTTCCTTTCCTCGGCAGCGTCTTACGAAGCGCCTGCGACCACCGGGCTGCGTCCACCTGGCTCGGGGGGAGGAGGATGAGAGGAAGGATGAGAAGAAGGATGAGAAGAGGGATGAGAAGAAGGATCACTATCGGTGGTGCAGCCCCGTCGCGACCCAGGCAGAGGGTCAGCTTTCAAGCCTCCCGTATGGACAACATTACACACACACACACACACACACACACGTCCCCTGCAACCCAAGTTGGCCTAAATGCTTAAAAAGTTACAAATACTTGACAGTCAAAATGTACCCCAGTCATGGGTGAGCAAATCTCAGTTGTTTGGGGGTACTGAAGGGAACAGTTAAGAGTCACATAGCACGCACTGCAAGTCAGGGAAAAAAGGCCAGAACGGTTTCACAATTCTTAAGGCTGCTTTTCAATTAAGCCAATATTCAATGACAGAAGTTGCCATTTTACCCAAGGTGTCTGATAGCTGCCAATCCCTGTTTCCAGTCCCCGGGGAGATAATCAAGAAAAATGTTTAATGCTACAGAGATTTACACACCTTCTTAGCTTTCCATGGTGAATAGTTTCATTGACCTCAGTGAAACTATGTAGGAGGTGTAAAGCTAAACATGGAGGTTTTTAGTCTTTGCAAGATTTTAGTTTAAATCTCTCTGTTTTAAATGGCACATAATAAATCCTTCAAGAGTTGGTAATGTCATCCAAGCAGTGTGCTTCCTGCTTAATAAGGCATTTCTCTGAAACCCAGTTACCAAAGAACACTTGTGTATATACCTTTTCTTCCTCTTGGAATACTACCTGATGTTTGACCACTGTTTCTCCACCTCATTTTAGTGAGTGATGTAAAAATACTAGAAACATAAAGCATGGTTGGTGCCAGGATTGTGATGTTGAATGACAAAACGGTCTGAATATGTTACTTTGGTTCTTAATGCTTTTGAAGCACTTCCATTAATCAGAAGTCACTTCCATCATATCAGTTTATTCATAAGTGATGGTTTCACAACTAAAACACCTCAGTTTATAGAGATTTTGAGCCTTTAGTCTCTGTCTCTCTTGCTCAGTTCATGGGTTGTTGCAATTATGGCAATATAGACAGGCACTAATCCATCAAGAAACTGGACTGAGATCATCGATATGTTTGACAAAGTATATTCAGTTTTCCAGTTACCACAGCGAGCCCGTGTTGACCCTGGCAATCACAGTTTTCTAGGTAATAGTTTTCCCCACTAGTTGTCACTGTTCACAAATCAAGTTATGGCTTACATCCTGCATATGCTACATATTTGCATGTTTGCCCACTACCACAGTGCTCTGCTGGTGGCTATCTTTGAGGACAACCTTGAAGATAGGCTCAGTATAAGTAAAATGAAGCAGACTGTGTTACATCACTCAACCATGCAGCCCTTCTTGCTGCTTAGACTGCAGTTCTGGATGAAACCTCACTGCCTCCCAGAGCATGCAGATGAATGTGTCCTAAAACCTCATTTAATAACAGGAGTAACTAGTTTCATGCATTCATTGCAATACTCTCAAACCTCTCTTCTTTTCTGTTAATGGTTGGGAAATTTAAGTTAGGGACTTGAGCTGCCTGCCCTACACCACAACTGAGATTTGGAAGAGAGCCAGGAGCTCAGGAATGCCACTCAGAACCAATACACTTGTGGGGTACACCCAAAACCCATCACTTTTGGGTAAGGAATATTACCCAAAAGACCTCTAAGATTTGTTGACTATCTAGTTTGAGACTTTTTTCATAGGAATTTACCCACCCCAGGTATCAACAGCATTTAGAATGTTAATAAAAAATGCGAATATAAACCATATTTTGACTTTGCAGACTGAGCTTGGTAAAAATATTACATCATACTCTAAACTGTGTTGCTAGCTATTCACAGTCCCTTTTACTGAATGGACATCAATTATCAGATAAGTTACTTTGTTAGTCAGTCAGGTTTCCTTAACATCCTAGTATTCCAGTTTCTGCCCTGTTCCTACTGAATTCAGTGACAACTTTGCTATTGACTTCAGACAGCATGGCAGGAATCTGCCCATTCTCACATGGATTTCCCTTGCTTAGGTATACATTTGAGATGATGCCAGAAAATAAGTTGTAGGAATAGGAAGTCACAATTCTGAAGAAACATTGCTAAATGCAGCCCTCAGGCAGCTGTTTCCTTTAGGTTAATGGTGAAAGAGCACAACTAAAGAGGGCGAGTCTCTGTGCAATGTGCCAGAGTGCTTGAGAGGACTGAAGGCTGAAGGGTGCAGAACTATGTGGACTGCTGAACAGCAACAGAAAAGTGTGAAGAGTAAATATGCTTTGCCCAACAGCAGAATCATGGAATCACAGCACCAAAGGGTGGTTGAGTTTGAAAGTCATCTGGCCAAATCCCCCACACACCCAAGAAGGGCCATCTATAGTTGGTTGCTTGGGATGGGCATATCTGATGTATTTTTTAGTATCTCCAAGTATGAAGACCACGCCTCTGGACTACCTATTCAATCCAGCGCCCAGTTACCCTTACAGTTCCCTGCTGATTTTCAGAGAGGATCTCTCGTTTAACAGTTTCTTCCTCATCCATTGCCTCTGGACCTGTCACTGGGCACCAGGAAGAGTCTGTCCTCCTTGCACTCTCCCTTCACTTTTACACTGATGAGATACGCCCTGGGTCTGCTCTTCTCCAGGTTCAACTGTCTCAACTCTCAGCCTCTCCTCAGAAGCACAGTGCTCAGGAGGAGCTTAGAGAGACAGAACAAGTAAGTGATGATCAGTGTGAGCACAATCTGGAGTGGGGCTGAGTGAGTGGCTGCAGAGGGGAAGTATATCTATTACTGAAGTAGGAACTGAAGGAAAGTTAAAAGACTCCTTTTCCTACCATCAGTGCTCTTCCTGCATCTTGCCTGTGAGAAGACAACCATGGATTTACTGAACAAGGAGAGAGAGGGAATATTTAAAACTCATGCACACTAGAACCACCTCTTATAGCACACTCCAGCCATGCTCCTGAAGTCATCTTGCTGATAAGCACTAAAGCACAAGGTTTTACTGTGAGTAGCATGCACCAACCAAAGACTTACAGAAGAGACAGATACACTGAAGTAGAATCTGCCCTCAGAAATGCCAATTTAGTATGGCCCCAGCATGAAGTCAGTGCATCCAGGCACTCGAAAATATTCACATGTATCAGTTTTTCCACTACTAAAGATCCTTTGCTGGCTTTAACTGCAACTTTTTAAATCCTAACAAATTTTATGCTCACAGGAAACCAATTTTTTACACATGACTAATTTCAGCATGATGAATTTAAGCATATGAGTGATTCTGGAAGCCAGCAGTAGAACCCTGAAACATCTTGTATTTTTGTTTTTTTCCAGTAGAAAGCAGTGGATATACATTCTCTGTGGTGTTTACACCTGCAAATCCCTCCAGAATGAGGAAAATATACTCCTCGAAACTTTATATCCATTCCAAAGCCAGTCAGAGGCTTCACTCTGACCTCAATATTAAGGGTTTATGCTATGAGTAGATTGCTAAGTTTATGTTGGCATTATTGGAAGTATCATCTGTAAATCCCAGTTCATTGCAGAAAGAATATAGTGCTTCAGAGGTCATATTTTACAGAGACTTGAAAATCTGGTACTTGACAACCCGCTATTGAAGACAGTTACCTCTATTCATGGTTCATTTACTGTAAAACCAGTTTAAGAATGTATAAATAAGCCTGTACAAAAAAAAATTTACTAGGCTCTTAGGAGGCTCAACAGTTTCTCAGTCCTTTCATATTGGTCCAACAAATTTCTTAACTACAGTAAAAACTAACATCCTGTACACCCAGATTAGAGCAAAGTCAATACCTAAAAATTATTTAAATTATCCAAACTACATGCACAATTTTTAACTTCAACTAGATATGAGAAAAATAATCATGATAGCTAGAATAGACCTCTTCTCTGTATACCACTGTTTTGTTAAAAAACCCCATCTTTATGGTATTTTGATAATGTATAATATGTTATCAAATGCTAACTTCATGCTTTTACTATGAACAATACAAGAAACTTGGCACTTGGAAACCAAAAGGATATTAAACACAAGAGGTGAAGGTTACTTTTGCTTGAGAAAGAGCAAAGTGTGGTTTTCAGTCCACAAATCCAATGACTCACTCAATAAAGAAATAAACAGGAACATCACTGACAGCAATGATCTCTCTCAAACTCAACCAAAAGGCAAAATAATCCTTTTTTTTTTAATTCCTGCCCCAAATTCCTTTAATGTCATAACTTTGAAAAACCATTCATTGCAGCAAAACTGTGTTTTAATTTACCTTGGGTTTGTTACACTGCCTCTGTTACTGCTGTGAATAAGTCTCCCAGTCACAAAATTCTATAAAAAACCTACCCTCCAGTAGGTATTGTTCAATAGAATGAGGTTCCTGGAATTGCTTGCTAATCTCACCATAGAAATCGACTTTGATCTTCCTTTAACATTCAGATTTTGATGAGCTTGGACAATGCCATTTAGTTCAGTTTTGCCCAGAAGTCCATAAAATACTTTACATTATGGATATTCTGCAAGTGGGGAAAGAAGCTTGTTTCAAGGGAGCAAAGCTGAAGAGGAAACTCAGTCTGGTTTCCTTTCCACTAGCAGCCCTTGCCACTGTACAGGTCGCCAGGCACACATTGTTCTGAGAGTGAACAGAGAGGCAGGTGGCCTTCCTTCACTCTCTACCTTCTCCACAGCTTTGTGTGCGAGTAAGGAAGTGCATTGGTTCCTGCCCTTCTCTGTCCACAGTTGTTTCTTCCTCCCTAGGGGTAGGAGAAGATGCAGTCCTGACATTTTGCTCCTCACTGCTGAGAGGTGATGATCTGCCCCAATAATGCAGATTCCCTCCTGGGGAGGGACGCCTGCAGTCATTTTTCATAGAATGGCGCTGTCCTTACTATCAGCTTTATTTTGAGAGACGCAGCAAATCTTTACTAAACTGCTTTGAAGAGGAAGAGTACCATACAGAAACACATAGCAACAACAGTCTTCAGCCACTAGCAGTAGCAATAGGTGTTAGCGTTCACCCGAGGAGCTTTACCTGTGGCAGGACAGTGGCCACATACTTCTAGTTATGAGCAAATTTTCTAGAACAGTGATCATACCACATTTAAAAGGCTTAGGCTGCTGCTCCCGAGCAAACTCTTTGGTTTGCCTTTGGGTTGGCTGGAGTCAAATACTTCACAGCACCCAAAAATTAAGAAATGCAACTGCAGCTCTCCTGCCAGCACTGAACAGTCCCCTCAAGCAGCACTTCGGTGGTCGTTTCCTCTCAAACAGCTTGTTCTTTGCTCGTTATTACTTCAAGAACAGAACTCTTCTCCCTTGATTTATTCCTCTCCGGGAATATCTGCACAGAAAATCCCTCTCGGGTGGCCACGGCACCACCGGAAAGGTTGAGTCCTCGGCTTTGGGGCTCCGGGCAGTGCTGAGCACAACTCCCGGTGAAGCCGAGCCGTGCTGAAGGGGGCCGGGCAGACGCGGCGGCGGCACCGGCGGTGGGACACATCTACAGCCCCGCCGACCGGAGCGAGAGAACGCCCGGAAAGCGACAGCACCCGACGCCGTCCTGTCCCGGCTTCGGACACCCTGGAGCAGGGGACAGCCCCTGGGGTCGCCCCGCCACCCCCTGACCCGCTCGGCTTCTCCTTACCTTCCTCCCCGGCCCGTTCATCCTCCAAGGAGCGGAAGGGAGCGGCGCCGGAGCGCTGGCGCCGCTGCCCAGGTGAGCAGGGCGGGCACGGCGGCCGCCACCACCTTCCCCGGGCCCGGCCCGGCCCGGCCCGCCCCCGGAGCCTCCGCCGCCCCCCGCGCCCGGCCCCGCTCTGCTGGAAGCGCTTCACAAAGACGAGTTTCGCCTCTGAGCCTCCCGTGCGGAAGGAGCGCAAAACGACTTTCCCGAGTTATCCTGCCCCACGGGCCTCCCCTCTTGCCCCTCTGCTGTGCTGATCATTGTTTGCCCTGGTCGGGAACATTCAGTCATGGGGTAAAGCGCGCAGGGAAATAGGGCAAACCAAGTGCTCTAAGCCCAGCATGGTTCACATGGTTAAGAGTGACACAGCCTTTGAGAGAGAGTGGTAAATCCACATGCAGAGTTCATAGCTCGTTGTTGGTGCTTTTCAGGATCCTCCAGCAAAACCCAGCCTCACACTCAAGGAGAAGGGAGACAAATTGCCTGGAGTTGAGAAAGAGTAGCATGACTACGATCTGAAGTAAATCTCCACTGCCAGAGGTGGGACTGGAAACCTACTTCAAACAGCCTATTTTCATCTTTGAGATATTCTAGTATACAGCAAGTATGAGGTAGGTGGAAAGCATCATTTGGGAATGACATCTTTGGGCACGACTTGACTCCCTCACTTTGTTACTCTTCCTCCCACGCCTTAAAAACAGCTGATGTCTGGTTTTCTTTTTGGTGTATTGCTGTTTCAGTGGAGTTCATTAATATTGTCAATGCTTTGTAGAGGTACACAAGGCCTCAATAAGAGAACTCTTTAAGATACTCAGAAAACACCATAAAGAGCAATCCCTACCCCAAAAAATCAAACACTTGCACACAGGGCAGTGGAGAGCATGTGAATGTCACAAAAGCAGAGCAGCATTAAAGACGACTGGGAGCTTTAGGACAAGTAGTGATCAAGTCACAGCAACTGTCTAGCCAAAACCACCAAAACCCCCACCAACTACTACACGAAATAAACTCAATGCACTAAACCTGTGAAGAAAACTAGTTCTAGATAGGAGAAGCAGAACCAGCATTGATCAGCAAGTTATGTCAGATTGAGGCTAAGGACTGTGAAGATCTGCCCTATTTCTAGGGAAAAAGACACACAGTCAGCAAATACAATCCTTGAGCTCCCCAAAAACACTAGACAGTGCATATATTGAAATGTCCTCAAAAGCAGGTCAGAACATCCCCCTTTTTGTGGCTATGCATCTGCAAGAGCTGTTGTCTGGGAGCTCATGCCCTTGACACTCCCAAAGGTCCTGGTCCTGCATGGATGAGCTGGGTGGGAGGTTAGCTACAGCTTCAGCTGCACACAGCCATGTTCTTGGATATCTGGGACTGCAGCTCTGATGTGGTTTCAGAGGAAGCATAACCTTTTTTTCTTCAGAATCTCTGCACAAGTGCCAGGTGTCAATCAGCCAACCAGAAATCTCAGAATCAGTTTTGCCCAGTTATTTCCAATAATTGTTAAAAAAAACATCACAGCCTGCCCCAGTACCCTGCTTCCCCAGGTGGACAAATTAGGGACGAATTAATTACTCTTGCCATTCTGTGCAGCCATGCTATCTTTGCAACAAAAAGCCAGAAGTATCTTACCTAGACATGGCATCACAATAAGGACAGGGTGCTCATCTGAACACAGAGGCTCAAAAATGCCCCCAATATCAAGTTTTGGATACAGCAGCAGAGACTTGTAGTTTCCTCACAGTCCTTTCCCTGCATTTCTCCTTCATTATTTTTTTAATGCAGTCTTAATATACCAGTTTGAATTTAATCTCTCCTCAGGTTTTCAGACCATCTCAAGAACAAACAGAAAAAAAATCATTAAGGGTTGATGTTAGAACCTGAAGTAAACAGATATCTAACAATACTGTCTAGTAGAGCACAGCTGTATGAACACTGTCTGAGAGAGATTTATCATGTGACGTGTGCTCAGAAAAGCATTGCTTGTGGCTAAGAAGGAATCATTTTTCAGAGAGCAAGTGTCATTCAGTAATAGTAATAATAATAGTAATAATAATAATAATAATAATAATAATAATAATAATAATAATAATAATAATAATAATGTTAATAAATAGTAAAAATAGCTATATTTACATTCCTGGACAATTCACTGCTATTTTACATAAAAGATAAAGGTGACAAAGCCGTAAGCTTTGTGCTGCTTTTTAGGTGCCTGGTTCTTGTGCACTCCCAGTCCCTCTTCTTGAGCCTGGACTTCATGAAATGGCATTGCTGGTCACTTGACAGCGAGGGGCATCAGTTCAAAGAGTTTCCAGTAGACTTCAGACAGTCCTGATAGCATTTGACTGAGACTGATGGGACTGCTAACTTGTGTCAAAGGCTGCAGGATACCTCACTAATCCTCTTATCTATAGGCTTCAGAATGTATCAATTATTTAATTTGCCATAATTAATCTTACACAGTGTAATCTTTGTATGCAATCAATGCTACAATTTTTAAGAACATATCAGCTGATCTTATAAATTGCATCAGTTGATATATATAGTAGCTTCTTGTCTTGCCTTAGAGCGGTTCATTGGTTGACAGACAATCCATTAATTGTTACACATGTAGTCTGATGGAACTATTTTATGTTCTTATAAATTAAAAAAAGTAATTAAATATAAAAATAGTATAAAAATAGCACAGCAAAATTTGTAAACGACAACCTAGAAAGCCACAAATGTTGCGGTTGTGAGCTGCCGCATTGAAGGCCCAAAGGCCTCGGAAGGTCCCAAAGAGGATGGGGGGCCCTGGTGGAGGGCTCCTGGGACCAGAGAACTCCCCCTGGGGGTGGAGGAGACAGTGGTTTAGCCCAGGCTTTGGCGGTTATGCTTATGTCTCTCCCATTGGTCGCCCGGTTTGTCAGTTACCCCTCCTGTTCTAGAAAGTTCTTCTTTATTCGGTTGCTGATTTGTTGCTTCCCCCTAACTCCTCCCCCTCTCTCTCCCTATTGGGCCGCTTGCCCTGGACCCTCCCTAACTCTGCCCATGGATCCTCGTTTGATTGGTTCTTGTTCTCCCTTATAAGTGCATGCCGGGGGTGCTTGGGGCTCTTGGTCCCTGGGCTCCCTCTGTGTCAGGCTCGTTAATTAACCTGCACAGAATACCCATACCAGAGTCCCTGTCATTACTCTTCAGCGGTCAGCTGTGCCTATCCCTGCTCATAGCACAACACCTGCTGCTCAAGCAACCCACTGCCAGGGTCATATCTGAATCCTCCAGAGAGTCCCACCCCCTTCCAAGGGTCAGGGGCACTCCGGATCGTGTCAGCCTGCGGCTGCCCGAGTCCGGGTGGGCACCCAAGTGGCGGACCGATACACAAACACCACACAAGGCAAATACTCATCAGGGATATTACTCCTCTCCAGATTTAGTGCAAATCAGAAGAGAACACTACACAACACTGAAGAACTACAGATAGTGAAATGCCCAATACAAGAAGCCAGACTAGGAGAATTAAGCATTCTAAGTATTTTTTCTAGAATAGGGAACGTTTGTTTCACCACATATTTCAGATGAGATTTTCTCACTCTTATGTATGTTTTGGACACCTAAGGATGGGTACATTGGTCAGCATGAAGACATTGTTTTGTTCTGTCATTATGCATCTTTAGTGGATCATATGGTCCACTCCTGGTTCTGTAGTTAGCTGTGTCACTAACAGAATCAGAGGAAGGAGGCATTCTCTAACTGGGAAACAGTTTAAAGGAACTCAGTAATGCCTCACTTGTACTGTTTTCTTCAAAAAATAAGGATTTGCAGAGCAAACTCATATTAAAAGTAGTGTAAAATAAAAATCTGTAGCTCAAGCAAAGTTCTCTGTACTTTTTGCTGTCTCCCACAAATGAACAGTAACTAACAGCTTTGGGAATTTGCTGTTGAGTATTCACTGACATAAATTTTGCTATAAAATAGTATTAGGAGTATTCATCTTAGCTATTGTAGGGAAATTCTTCTTCTCATTTTGGCAGGCTGTGTACCTACCAAGGATATCTTCCATCCTGGAAAGACATGAACATGGCTTTCAAGAGCTACAAATGCTTGGCAGAATCCTGTTACTTGGCTGGGGCACAAAAGAAGGAAGCGGCATGAATCATTCTGTGCCTGTAATCTCTCAGGGTAACGCTTCAAACACACAAACATGAATTCACTGTTTTAGAGCACTCCGCAGCAGGACTGTGTTGTAAGCAATCCTTTGTCAAAGATGATTATTACATCACAGACTGTGTACTTGTGACACCCATGCACGGATGGACAGGCATAGGGCTCATGCCAAGATAACTATGATGAATACAAACTTCATGTGAGTCACTGACATTTTAAAAACTCATCAGTTCTGGGACAAAACACAATATACCTGTGCAAAATGTGTGTTAATACGATGCTTACAAATTAATGCTTCCTCACCTGCTAGAATACAAATATTTTAACAGGTGCATTTGAAAAGTCTCCAGTGTTACTGCTTAAGAAAACACTACCCAGCTCGTTGTACAAAAATAACCTAATTTTTTCATCTCTTTGCAATAGTGCAACAAACATGCACAAACACTATAAGTCCTGAACAACTGATTAGACAGACTCAGCAGAAAGAATCCTTTCTGTTGCATGTTATAATATCTAACACAGAGGCATTGCACCAAAAAATAGTGTATACAGATGTGCAAGTCATGGTTTTCTACAAACACACTCAGTTTAGAAAGTCTGACCCTCTTTTTGGCATTTTTGCTTTATATTATACATATGGATGAATTAGTGTAGCACATAAAAGAATTAGGTACTCTAGGAATGACTGAAGTGATTTAATTTTAGAAATACAGTGAAGGTTCCTTAGGTCCAGCAGTTGGCAGAAAAAAAGTCACCAAACCATTCTACTTCATGTAACTTCATTCTTCACATACAGTAGTCTCAGGGTATCTACAAATTAGTTGTAGTTATGTCTGGCTTGGAGAAAAACAATTTTCAGAGCAGGAACTGAAAAGCAGCAACACTTAAAAGACAAACAAAAAAACAAACCATAAAGAGCATAATAAAACATACCAATTTGTGAAGGATCTGGTGGTGGCAGAACTACACATTTCTCTCTGAGCTGCACAGTCCTGTTGTTAGTTCAACAGCTGCAATCTGCTTATTTCCACAAGCAATGAAGATGACTTGTGTTGCCCTCCAAGAAGCATCCAAGTAGCGTCTTCAGTACCTTCTTCCCAGCTGTGGTAGTAGGTGTGTTACAAACATACCTGCACAAAAGGCACAGAAGTCCTTTGCACGTGGCAAATGAGAGTATAAAAAGCTGTGATGTGTCCAAGGCATAATGCTCCAAGGGCACAACAAAGAGGTGCAGTTAGTCCTTTGCACCTCAGTCCTGAAGGCAGCCTGAAATTTCACAAACCTGGGGGGTAGAGTCACTGAACTGCTTGCTGCATACCAATTGTTTTACTCACAAAGTGGCAACATGATATCTGCCAAGCCATGAGCTCCCAGTCCAGTCGCAGTCTGCAGTTCATCCGGCCTGTAGACTCCACAGGGGTATGGATGGATTGCTGGGTGGAGGTAACCAGGTCCTACCTGTCTTGCCACCTTGCCATTGTGCTGGGTTGCTGTGTGTGCTCTGCATGCCTGTGTAGTGCCTTAGAGCTTACAGCAGCTGCATGTGCTCCCCTTTAAGAGACCGGCTGATTTCTCACAGGCCCCCTAGGCTGGAAAATCACACCACAGAGACTGTGAGATCTCCAGAAGCAAAGCACTCCTCACAGAACTCACAGACAAAGGTTCTACTCAGTTGACTAACTCCTAGTGCTAGGACAAAAGGTATGAAAGCTACCATTCTTCCCCAGTTTATTTCTGGTAACAGAATAAACACATGACATCGCAGGTCAGAGGGCAGTCCTACCTACTTCTGGAAAACACCTCCTAGAAAAACCTAGGGAAGCAAGACTATTTGCAACAATATACAGCTCCTTGCAAGTTGTTGGCTGACTCAAACCATTTTCATCCACAAGCCAGGTAGGTAAAATATTCTTTATTTGCAGCTGCAAATCACTGTGTGCAATGTTTACAGACTCCTATCAATAAACCAAGTTCAAATCCATTTAAAAATCTGACCTTTAAAATGACGTAATGGTTTTCTCAGTGCATTGTATGACAGGGTTTATTTCAGATACTAACAAATGCCACAATTTCATCTAAAGAAGGAAACAAACCCCAGGAAAAAAATCAATGCTGCCTTAGACTTATGAGAGTACTCATTTTTATTAAAAAGTGCTTTTGCAGAGATTACCCTGCCTCAGTTTCCCTTCAAACTTCTAAATTCATCCCATTGCTTCTCCCTTCCCTGTGTCTTTTTCCATGTCCGTGAGCATTTTCACTCTTAGTTTTTGCCCCTTTGCCCCACATGTCTACAGGGTCATACCTTGGCTTTCTATTTCAAAAAACCTTTTCCTCAGCAATAACAGTTTCTAAAACTACTGCCTTCTTACACCATCTTTCTCTCACCTCCAAAATTCCAGACCAAGCTGTTTGCTTTCTCTACCTAATTTTCCTGTAATTAACTGGCAACTCCTTAAATCAGCTTTCTGCTTTCTGCTTTCTCACTAATCCATCAAACAGTTCTTTTAAAGGCTGATGATATTTACATCTATCTGAGTTCTTCATATTTGCTGGAAGAGTCAGTAGTGACAGCAGCCATTCTCTCACAGGGCAGTCATGATTTCCAGTTGATTGAGCACAACCAGAAGTATGATTCTAAATACAGAAAAGATCAATTGGAAAAAAGAAATTATCAAATAAACCAAGAGAGAAAAATTATCCCAGAGTAGTTCTGCCTTCTCCTATCTGTGGCCATCATCACATGTTCATCCTGTCTTATGACCAAGAGTAGTAGGATGATCAAAATTAAATTAATCTAACTGCATACATATGATACTTCTGCCCACTGCAAGATCATCATCTACAGCTACTGCTGCCCTGTTACTCACACGACTCTGAAATAATACTGATCAAAAACACCGAAGGCAGATTGATGAGTTTCTAATCTTCCTTTGTACAAGTAGTTCAGCATCAGTTAGTACTTAGTAAGACCACAATTACACAGACACATTTGCTTCAGCAGAAGGTCAACAAAACCTCCCTGAAGAAATTGTGAAACCCAGTTCTATACAGGACAATGAAAAAAAGAATCAGAAGTACAATCTGTTCTCTAAAGGACTGAATTCATTGAAACCCTAAGAAAACTCCTTGTCTTTGTCCCTGAAAAATTACATTCTAACCCAAGTAACTAAAACCTCTGGCTTACTCTGGAACAATTTCACCCACAATATGCCTGCAGAGCTGTATACAGTAAAGGCACTAAATTCTGTATCTAAAGGGTGGGTCAGGCACTTTTCTGGAATGCTTTCTTTACAGAGACATTATCTCCTTTTCCTTATCCATCTTTGAAAATTGCCAATAGCCTATAGTTGTATATACTTTTCTTCTTGTCCTTTGGGTGCTCTCTTTCCTTCCAATCCATTCGCTTCAGGTATCCTCTAAAAGGTTGGCTTGGTTTTGGTTTGTTTTTTTTTTTTTTTAACCTATAATCTCTCAAACCTATCTTTAATTAAATAACGGCTCTTTGCGGGTTCTCAGCCTATTTTGTAGACAGAAGCAGAAATGGGGAGTAAAAAAAATGTTTGGGTTTTGTTGCCACTGTCTAGGTATGTGGTGTTCCACAGATTACTCAATTACTGCTAAAGCCTAGTTAATCTGCGAGGTTGGTTGCTAGCTGTTCAGATGTCCTGATAATGTAAAATTTCCTGTCATTGTCCCTGCAGAGTACAGAAGAGTCGACACACAAAGTTTTTTAATTCACCACAAAGGCTCCCCCCTGGTGGTGGTTTTGAACACAGGGTGACATTATGCAGCACAGTGAAAGGTACTTACAGAAGAGTGGCAATACTCATCATGCATGAGGTTTATGCAAGTTCTGTGCATTTGCTTAGGCTTTTTAGGACAGGTGAAAGAATGAACAGTTTTAGGAGATGGAATGTCTCATTGCATGGGAAATGGAAGTTGGTAAGTTTAGAGAAGACATACAGGCTTATTTCTCTGAAGGGAACAGAGAAGGGAGTGAGCCATGTGCTACAGGTTTGCTTACCCAGCAGTGGTCCTGAATTTCTGGATTCTATCACATCCATTTTAATCACTTGGAAGCTGTTGTTTAATGCTGATTTCACATTTTCAGAGTAGTAAGGCATGTTTGGCCATACGAGGAGCAATGCTGCAAGAGTATTTGTGCTGTGCTAACCATTAAAAATTAAAATAATGCCAAGATGATGAAGAACTAACTTATTCAGCAAGAACCCCTCACCTGGCAGAAGCTCTAAATAAAGAGACACAGAGAAAACAAACAAGTGAATAAGCAAACTGCCAAAACAAGTAGGAACATGAGAATTAAATGCATGAAAGCCCCAAATCCCTAAAATAACTTTTTCCAAATCCCCAGCAATTCCCAAATTCTCAGTAATCTGAGCACCCCCTAGTGGCCGAGAACAAACAGGTTCCGAGATGAAAACGGCATCCCACGAGGGGAAGAAAGCAGAACGCAGTGTCTCTCACTGACTTCGTCTGGACAATCGATCACTGTATGCACGTCTTCATTGGAAAACTGGGGAACAACTCATAATTCAAAACTAATTTTATTATTTGTCTTTTTGTATTGTGTTCCCACTAGTTCCTTAATTTTTATGTCACCTGATTGGTTAAAAAGTTCTGTTCATTTAAAACTATGCTACCAATTAGTTTTGAACTAATTTTCTTTGGAATGTGTATAACAATACTACGAGGGAGATATGGAAAAAACAGAAGTCAATTTTGAACTGATTTCCAATACACCTGTGGCATGAAAGTATATTTTAACTTAATTGAAGAACATACTGAATTTGTTTGGTTTGAATGCAAGGCTATTCACTGTTTTGCACTTGTATTTAACCTAGAAAAATAGTGGAGAGTCATCTAATCTGTAGTGCTTATACATCGCAGCTTTATAGTTCCATATTTTTTAGGAAAAATTTTAACTTAATTTTACATATGTACATGCTTTTACATATGTACAGAACATGTTTCATGTTTGCTCTTTTCCACAATTATTTGACTTAGAGTCTGTTATCAGTTGGGTTCAATGTTCAGGAAGTGTTAAACCAGTTTACTGTTCGTCCTGGTTTCAGCCAGGGCAGAGTTAATTTCTTCTCAGTAGCTGTGACAGTTCTGTGTTTTGGATTCTGAATGAGAATGGTGTTGATAAAACACTAATGTTTTGGATTTTTGTTAAGTCCTGTTTATCCTAAGCCAAAGACTCGTTTTTCCCCCTGTCTTGTGCTTTGCCAGTGAGGAGACAAAAAAAACAAACTGGGAGGGAGCATAGCTGTGACAGGTAACCCAAACTGACCAAAGAGGTACTCCACATCACAGAACATCATGCCCAGTATTTCAGCTGGGGGGAGTTACTCAGAAGGGGGCCAGTCTGGGTTTGGCAGGGGTGGTCTGGCATTGGTCATTGGGTGTTGCGCAGCACTTGTTTTTTTTCCTTCTTGTTACTGTTATTATTATTATTATTATTATTATTATTATTATTATTATTACTACTGCTACTACTATTATTTACCATTATTATTGTGTTTTACTTTATTTTCAATTATTAAACTGTTCTTATCTTAACATACAATTTTTATTTCAATTCTCCTCCTCATTTCACCAGGGTGGGAGAGGAAGAGAGGGGCTCTTGAGGGAGCAGCTTTGTGGTGTTTCAAGTCCACTTGGACTAAAAAACACTATTAAAAGAAAAATGAAATTCATCTGAGATAGCATGAGACTTCTTTTTCCTATGGAAATTTTATATACATACCACATTTCTAGATCCACCAGACATTATTCCTGGAGACTTTGCCATAGTAAAGGCACTTGTAGTTAGAAAGAGTTGAGCTGGTGCTGTCAGACAGCTCTTATATTCACTTACCTCTACTACAGCTTACCTAAGTTTCCCACACCAGAAAATAAAAATTTGTGCATATATTGCTTGGGTTCTTATGGAAAATTACTCTGTTCTCAGGCTTATGGAATGAGAAGAGAAAATGGAAAGTATCTTATGTGCTAGATGAAAAGCATGGAAGACAATAACCCTCCTAAGTAATTTAAAAATCCAGGGCAAAATACCACTCCAAAATTGTCAACAGCCTGGAAGGGGGAGATCTAAATACTGGAGCATTTCAGACAGCTCACAAAATATTTTGACCTATCCTTGCTCAGTCCTAATACAGCCATGATGGTCCACTAAAAATGCATACTCCTTCTTAACCAGTTATCTACCGGGAGAAAAATCAAAGTGAGAACCCCAGAAAATGTATCTAGTTACCAAATATCTTTTCGTTTCTCATCTCTCCTTAATACATGAGAGGAATGATTTATACCTTGATTATAAGATATGTAGCAGAGGGGTAATTTAAAATCCTTGGTGGAGCATGTATTTCAGAAATACAAGCAGAGAAAAAAATCTTCATTATAGTTAATCACAGTTAAAATGGATTTAGAAGAGAAACCACTCATATTTTAAAGGCAGCCATGAAAAGTGCAATGAGAGCCAGATCCTGATCTGCACTTACCCCAGTCTGCATTGGTGTAAGCCTGCTGCCTTTGAAAGACTTTCTCTCCCTTTATACTCCTCCCAGTGAGATGAGAATCAGGCCCGCAGCCTACCTGCCCACCCTTGCCATGATGATGATGAGAACGATAATGAAAAAATTAATGGACCTGGAGTCAGTATTAAAAATTGCTTGTATCTAATACTAATTTTCCTCATGGCTGTGAAGCCCTCTTTTTGATGAGAAGAAAAACAGAACAGTTACCAGCTGTTCACATAATGACGAACACTAATAAGGGAAGACATGCATGTTAATGAGCTGGGGGAGGGGAATCAGAAGGGGCACTCATCACTGTGCAGCTGTAAGTGCAAATCCTCCCTCTGAGTCTTTTGGAAATCTGATGGCATGTTGGCATGTTATGCTGGCAAATAGACTTGAGACTGAAATCAGCCCCAGGTAAGGAAAATACCATTTCCAGAGTCTACTTTCAGCCCTGGCCAGGTGATCAGCCTGTCTTTCACCATGCTGTTAACAAGAACAGGTATTCTCACCATGTGTCATCTTCTAAAAAATTATTATTGCAGTCACAAATGAACAGTCAAACTGAGATGACCTCATGGGTCCAGCAGAGAACAACAAGTGAAGAGAGAGATGTGTGGATCAGAGCTGGTGGGAGAATAAGGATGCCCTTTGTATTCTCTGGTCTGCATATCACACAAACAAATTGGAGCTTAAAGGCTTGTCTGCAGAGTTGTGGTGTCTGCTTTCAAAGAAAGAAGTGATTCAAAGAAGTGATTTAAACCTTGTATTTTTTTCAGTGCAAAAGCCAGCAAAAATCAGTCCTCCCTTAGTTTAAACCTCCCTTAGTATTTTCATCAGGTTTCGGTCAGAGAAGCACAGGTTTATGCTGAAATAAGCCATTCAGCCCAAATTAAACTCTGCATTTAGGCTTACAGTACTCTACTTAGCCCACCCCAGTGATGTGCAGACAAGACCTGCTCCCAGGACTTGTAGGTGTAACAGACATCAGGCTACCATAGGTGCAAATCCCCTGCTTGGAATTCACTTCCTCCACGTTCTCTGAAGGCAGTCTGAAGAGGCATTAGGTTCTTGGAGGACCTCAGCAACATGAGTCCTGGCAGCTTTATTAGAAGGTACATTTGTTCAATTTGTTCACACTGAATGATCTTGGGAGGCTAAATCTTCCAAACTAAGCAATGCAGATGTGAAGAATGACGCCAACCTTAAAGAAAACCATGCTCCAGAGCTTTTGACCTGCTGAGGATTGCTTAGCCACATTCACACGTCAATCCACATATCCACGAATTATAGTCCTACATAGCTAGAGATAAGACCGCAAATATGAAGGACCGTGTTTGGTGCAAAAACACAATAGGTGGTGTAAAACTGCATGGCTGAATCTATGCTGATTTACATCTAAATCTACATCTATACATTAAAGAGGCCTTTGAGTTCTTAGATGTGTCAACAGGTTATGATAAAAGCTCACTTAGCAGGTTTTTATTTCTCAGTAACAGATGTAAATCAGTACTGTAAGTTGTTATATCATCCTCCATGTTGGGCTCAGATTGAACAGAAGCTGCCGGGGACACGTTCTTTCCTGACTAATATAAAGACAGTCTTTTTTTTTTTGTTCTTTGTTTTGGCTATTATAGCTGTGCTTCTACAAGAAAAACATATGCTACACAGCAGTCAGCACTTCTCAGCAGGAAAAACTTAGACCAAGAACTCAGAGATCTATGAAATCAGAGATGAAATGGAAAACATGAACAAGAGATATAAATTAGAAAACTAATTTAGAAAAAAATCAATTTCCTAGTAAGTTCCCCTTAGTCTCACAGAACACACTAAAACGAAATGCAAAACAGGGAGTCCAGCTCCATCAAGATGTAAAAGTTGCACAGTATGGAGGTCAGTGACATCATGTGAATTCATTGAACTCTGAAAAAGTGTTCAGAAAAGTAAGTTCAGAAAAGTAAAGGTTTCTTTTGCTTTTGCAAATGCCTGAATTTGAGAGATATACCAATAACAGATGTATGTGTAACAAAAGCACACCCAAACACAAGTGTTCTATAACTTAAGAGCTGAAGCTCTAAGGGCACTTCAAGAGGTGAAATGATGGCGACCTGACTGACTCCCTGCCTAAGAGATCCAGCAACATTGCTAGGTTGCTCCTGTACATGCTCCCTGTAGCACACAACAGCAGTTAGAATAGGGCTGGAAGAAGCTCCTGGACATCTACCCTGGCTGCATTCTTAGAAGCAAGACCTTGTACAAAACAAGAACTCTCTGGGGACAGCTGCGCAACTTGCTATTATAAATGTGCATTCTGCCTGGAGATTTCATGACACCCATGAAAGGGGAAAAAATTCCAAATTCAGTCATCTTGTGCTGCACATTAGACTCATTTGTACTAGTTTCTTCTCTCATAAATTTGGCAGAAACTGCTTACCATCCTCTTCAAAACCATGCCTGCCAACTCTTTGTCTATGCACTCTCCTCTTTTTAAGAACTAATAAACCAAATTCTTTAGCTTGAAATCTCAACCATGTTTTCAAGTCCTCTAAGTCATTCTTGCTATGGCCCTCCAGACTTCTTCCAACTTTTGGAACAGTAGGAGTTGAGTGGAGGGTATGCATAAAAAAAGAGGTTTCTGAAGGCCAAATGAATGCTCAGACTATTTAAATGAAGCTGTAAATAATCAGAAAACCCACTGCTATTCTCTCGGTGAAATCAGCCTTTCCAAAATTTCTAGCACTCCTCCTACATGCAGACAAAGGACTTTCATTCTGCAGAAGCTTGAGGACAGAGATGTGAAAGTCACTTTTCCAACGAGAGAAAACCCAGGTCTCATGTCCCTCTAACCAACAGCCAAACAGGCAGCTGAATTTTCAACTGTGACTGCAATATAAAGTGTTGAAACCACCGAATTGATAATAACAGAGTTTCTGCACACCTTCAGTCTGCCTCCACCTTAGAAAAATATAATTCTAAAGCCTAAAGTGAAAACTGTTATCTTTACTTTGCATAAAAGGATTTTTTTCTCCAAATGAGTCGTATGGATTCCAGAATACACTTTTTAAAATCATTGCTGTCAATTGAGTCACTCCAACTGAAGCCAGTAAAAAAAATCACGACACTGGAGCTGTGAAGAGTAAGGTATTTCAAGGCCCTAGACTATTTTTAACAGTATATAGAACAAGATAAAACATGTAATTATTCAAAAGAAAGATATCCAATCTGAAAAGTGCAGTGTTTTGAAAATAAGCAAGTATCCTGACACCTGTAACATTGCTGCAATTTGGCCAGCACTAAGATAACACCAACAATTAGTGCAGCTGTCACCCAAAAAGTTGAATCCAAACAGCCAGTAAATGCTTCGTTTAGGTGAGCAAACATAAAGGATCTAAATCAATGACAACAGAAATATCCTTCTTGGCTGACTGCAGTAGTGCAACACACACTACTGAAGGCAGGAGGATGGTGCTGCAAAAGGAGAACACATTTTCTCAGTTTGGGATCATGTTCCTGCAAAGTCTGACATAACCATTTTAAGTCACAAAATGAGACTAGCTCAGTTTGTTAGAGCAGGGTGCTAATAATGTCAAAGTTGTGTGTTTGATCCCCATATGGACCATTCACTTAAGAGCTGGACTTGATAATCCTTGTGGGTCCCTTCCAACTCAGAATATTCTCTGATTCTGTGAAATTCCTCCTCCAGCTTGAAGAGCTAGAGCATGTGTAGAGTTCTGTACCGATACCCAAGCCATTATCTATCGAGTAGCACTGGCCCATAAGCTTCATCATTAGGTGATTAGGCAAATCATGAGGTGATGGTGGCCATGGTGCACTCACTGAAGTCATGGTGAAATTCCAGTTGAGGTCCTACCCTTACATTCCAGAATTTGTAGGTTTCTCTTCTGAGCTGTCAAACCCAGGCACACTGTCTATATCCATGTCTGGAGAACAGAAATATGTTTCTTTCAAAGCAAAACAAATAAAACCTATGGTGAACAAAATGACATGACTCATTAAAATCCCCCAAGTTAAAATCCCCCCAAGAAAACACACTCCTTACCTATATCAGTAGTGGCAGCTATTAATAATCCTGCCAGCTGTTACAGGAGGCTTTTGCAGAATAGTGAGATCTCAGCTTAAGGGTCTCCTGATAACACATCTATTGCAGCATTTTAAAAATGAGCCTTACACTCAGTTAAGCCTTCTTAATCTTTATTTGTGATGACTAAAGTGATTTATCTAGACTTCAACAGTTTGCTAATTTTAATGGTGGATACTGGGAATTGGCATATTACTGTTGCCAGGTGTCAGCAGTGTCTAGGGGAAAGAAAATACTTCACTGAATGCAAGTCACAGGAGGTGAGGAAGGAGGTGTGGACCGTATCACATGTTGTAGACAATTGTTTAAACACTTTTGCAATGTTCCACCATCACTCAAATAACTCCAAATAAACAGACACGGTTTTTGCAGAAGACCTCAGGAAGAATGAATGGAGCAGCTTGTTCATACTTCCAAAGTGTGAAAGGTTACAAACTTAAAAACCAGATTCAGTTTTCACTCAACTCTGGCTGTGGCAAAATTCAATGTAAATAGGCATTTGAGCAAGCAAGGTGAAGACTTCAACTGTCATCCTAATGGCAGAGTGTCTCCAGGGTGCCACGTGTAGACATGTAGGAAAACAGGTAAAGCTGAAAGTCACAGTCATCTTTCATATGTATTTCTCCATCAAGTCAAAGCATATAAAGAATATCTCAGTCTGTAACAAAGCCCTACATATTGCAAATTCATCAGAAAATATATCCTTCTTTAAATACACTAAAGACACACAGAGGATAAAGCCATTTTAAGGAAGTTGTGTACTGTGAGCAATTTCTGAGTCGAGTCTTTATTGCATAAAAGTCTCGAAGCATTTATGTGGTAAAATGAAAAATGGAACTACTGCATAAAAAAGTAATTCCTTTCAATAACATCCCAGTTATACTCTTCTCATCAAGTGCTTTAAACAAGCTCTTATCTGCTGCACAGGGGACTTGTCCACCCAATTATCTTGTGCTCAACCTAAGCACACAGAAGAAGCCCACTTCTAATGACCCCTGGTTATCATGTTCACATCACACTGACTTTGTGGTAGATAGCAACCACTCCTGGTCAAATAACACACCCAGATAGAAGCTCTGCTCTCCCACATCAATTACAACCAAAAATCCCCAAACCTCTTGGTCAACACAGGTCAACACAGAAAATTTCTCAGAAAGACCTCCAAACAGAAAACACATCCCAGATATGCCTCAGTGGGGTTTTTCCTGTCCCTGCCTTTGTGGAGGATGAGTGCACCTACATTATAATGAGCAACCCTCCATTAATAGATAGCTGCATGCAGACCTCCCTCTGAGTAAAAGTTTGGGAACACCAGGACTTTGCACAACATTACACAACAGAGAAGGCCTCTTTAAAAAGCATGTGACAACATTTAAGAACCAAAATGGTTCACTGTTGTGCCACTTACTGATTGTATCACTGTTTTTTTTTAACCCTACTGTTTCTCTGTTATGCTCAGTAGATGAATGATGGACTTGCCAGCCTGCCAAGCCATTTCCAAAACTCTGGTTTAATCTTAACAATTCAGACTCCTCACTCTTACTGTTCTTGCAACTTAACGTCTGTTGGATCATGAATCCCAGCTTCAAGGATAGCTGGTGTAAGGTAGAGTAGTCAGCAGATTTTTCCTTGCTGGCAAGTCTTTAACTGCCCACTCTCATTGGGCTTTTTGTTGGTTTTTTTGCTATTGTGAGTTCAAGACTTTCTTCTGCTTACCAAGTATGTCTGTAGCCTCCACCCCTCCAATATGCAAATGCCAATCAGTTCTTCACTGCACCTTCTGTGGAATCACAGAGTTGCAAAGCAGCCGAGGTTGGAACGAACCTCTGGAGGTCATCTTGTCCAACTCCTTGCTCAAGGAGGGCCCCATATAACTGGCTGCTTTTTGAATATCTCTAAAGAGGGGAAAAAATAGTAGTATTTCCAGTGTGTAGCTAAAGAATCAAACCCAGAGACTAGGGATTTGCCAAGGAAGTTACGGTACAGAAACTTTAATTTTGATTCACAGTAAGCCTTGTTCAACATCACTGAGCACTTTAACTATTCCTGCTTGGTGGTAGTACAGGCTGAGTAAAGAGGATAAAAAGGTGAAAAAACAAGTCCAGTGAGCAATCTGATGGTGGTAACTCAAGTATCACAGTTTCACTTAATCAGCACATCGTTTCTCCATGTGTAGAAAGTAGCTAAATGAAGAAATCTGATGATCTAAAAGAAAAAAATAAGCCAAAGGAAACAACAAAGGAAGAAACAAAGGACTGAAGGAGGAAAATGTTGGAGGTGAACACGTTTCTGTGCAAGACTCAGAGTGCTACAAATTCTAGCTTGACAATCCAAGGACTTTTCAGTCCCATGAAGTCCAGCAGTTGAGGTTTGGCCAAAGCACACAATCTGCAGCGGAAACCAGGCTTGGCTGAAGGCGTACCAAGACAACACCATTGTCCTTGGACAGAAAAGGGAAGGAAGACGGAGGGGGCCTGGGGAGCCTGAGGAGCAGGGCCTGTAAGGGTTTTTACAACAGACGGGCAGGGCATGGCAGACTTTACGAGTCAGCTCGGTGTGAAGGAGGTGCTCTGAGACTACTGCCGCGCTGGCTCTTCCTGGCATCTCTCTCAAGATCGCTCCTGAGACGCCACTCATTCATTCTTAGGATCATTTCTAAGCGTACATGTTAAAAAAGTCATGCAGGTGTACTTTTAAACTACTATCTATGGCCGCCGTTTCCGTTTGTCTGCTTGTCATCTGGTAATGTGACGGATTCCGTACTCCCTTCACTCCTCCGGCGCTGCAGAGCAGCACATCACCGGGCAGCTCAGGAGCACACCCCGCTGCCCGGCCCAGCCCGGCCCGGCGGGAGAGGGCTCGGGCGGGGCGGTGCCCGCCGGGGCCGGGCCGGGCTGGGCGGGTCCCGCTCCGCTCCCCCCCGCGCCGTGAGGCCACACAAGATGGCGGCGGCGGGCGGAGGCTGGCGGGCGGTGCGGGGCCGCCCCTGCGGCGGGAGGTGCGGTCCAGCCGGGCGCTGCGCGGCCTCTCCGGCACGGCGCAGGGAGCGGGGCCGGGACCCTGCCCTGTTAAGCGAGGAGCTGCAGGAGGGGCAGGAGAGGCAGCATGTGTCCTGTTTGCAGCGCTGACATGACACCTGGGCACGGATGGAGGAGCGGATGGTGCCCTGGTGCGCTGAAGGGCTGAACAAGGATCATTGCCACGGTAAGCCCGTACGCAGGTATGTTCTTTAATAGAGAGGCACTGCTGGATTAAAACAAGGTACAGATGAAACCCGTTGAGAAATCAGAAGTCGTTGAGAAAAATATCCCCCGTTAAGAGGTCACAGCACTTGGAAAAATATCACACAGGAAAAAATCCATTGGAATGCACCTTTCAGTATGTCTTGCTGGTAACCAGGATGCTGGTTTTGACCTCTCTTCCTGCTGCCATGGATTTGTTACCTGCTGGCAGACAGCCTCAGTCAGGTACCCTTCACACAACCAGCTGCAGCAGCTTTGCTGGAACCAACACTCCAGTTTCATCCTACGGTTATCTTTTGTAAAAACAGTTCATATGCACATCGTTCAGGGACTCTGAGGGCACAGGTGTTCTGTTCAGTGCCTTTCACACTGACTGCACTCCCTCTTTTTATGTGCCAGCTGGCTTGTTCAGCACTTAAGATAAGAATGTACCTACTATTCTTTATTTTAAATTTCAGAAATATGTTTGCTAAGTTGGCAAAATTCTCTGCTACAACTACAAAAAAATAGTTTGTTTATAAAAACGGATTAATTTTATCCTTAAGAACTTTAGGATTATATGTATTCACTAGCAATATTTATATATAAAGCAAACTGCCAAAACTTGACTTCGGCTGTAAAAAAAACAACTCTAAATATTGTCAGGTGGGAAAGACAATGGGATGGTTGGAGGACTGAGAAGGTAAGACAGTTAAACTTTATGCTGTATCTTACTGGTTATACCCTCCAAAATTATAATAGTGCAATGGCAGCTCTTGTTTCCCTCCTGACATGAGGGAAAGCAGTACTGCATTTGCACATAAGACTTGCACACCATTGGTGATTTTCACCTCGCTCACTTGTACTTTAAACTTTGTAAAAGGTCACTAAGGTAAAGGATGAAAAGTCGTATTTAGTTAAATACAACTCTTCTTACTCAATAAAGGCACACAACTGCTTGATGAGGATTACTCAGACTTACTTCCAGTTGTTTTGTTACCAATCTGTGTATTAATGGTACTGCTTTTTCCACTTCCCTAGGCAGCATCAAGAGAATAGGATTTGTCGCACCAACACTGAACCAAGACTAAGCTTCAGCCCTTTATGTGGAACTGCTGAAAGAAGAAGCTGCAGTACTGGAAGCAGTCAGTCATGACTGCATGAGACCTTGCCTCATACAGAAAGCAAATGATGACTTACTTAAAAAAATTCATGAAATGCAAACTCATGGATTCACTTTTCTTAGAGCTGTTACACTTGAAAAACTGAGGACAGGGAAAATTATGGTTCCTACTCACATAAAATTAAGATTTATAGTTTGATTTACTGTGAAGACTATAGTAGTAAAAAAAAAGCAAAACCATTCTTTTAGCATACAGGGGCTTTTTCCTCCTACTAGCAGGAACAGCTTTCTAGATAAATGGTGAACTAAAACTTAATGAGTACAGAACAGAACTTACAGAACAACATTTTTTCGCAGCTAGAAAGAGATGTGAAGTTGCCAGTAAAAAGGAATGCAACAGCAAAGTACATAGTACAGCAATACTTGCATATTATTGCAACAGCAATAATACATGTCTGTCACTAAATCAGTAGAAAACTAACTGCTTACAAAGGCAGAGACCTAATTTTAGTTATGCTGCTCTACGCATTGAGTGCAGGTAATTGTGTCTTCACCTCTGTCTGCAGAAGTAAGGTATGCTTCAGGTTGTAAATGGCATGTTTCATGATTTAAATAATAGATTGCACCTTTTGCTTTATACTGTATGTGTCAATCTAGATTAAGACAAATGGCTGGTAACTTTTTCTGGTTTTACTCCACAGTGCTTCACAGTTGCCTGCATGATCTGGTGGGACAGTGAGACTACCATGTTTCCTTGGACAAGTATCGGAACTTCAACTCGAACAAAATGGGATAAAGTTTTACTGATTTTAGAAGAGCACTCCTATCCAACATATGGACAAGATAGCATGAAGAAGCACGCTGCTTAAATTGACAATGATTTATTGTGTTTAGGAACATTCAATAAATACCAATCTTTTAGCTTCAGTGTGGAAATCCCCGTCAAAAATGAGTTGTTGGCGGTTTATTTTCTGGCATAAACTCCATTGCCAGCAATGGATGTATCAGAAAAAGAATTTAATAAATACAAACAGACAGCAGTTTTCTAAACATACGTCCCCTTTTAAAGGCATGATACAGATTTACTAAACAAATCTCAAGTTCTTCACAGAAGAAAACTTTGCTACAAGCTGTCTCTGAACATTATTTTCTTCACAAATGCTGGTAGTTTATTTCATGGAGTACAGCATTTTTGAACAGTAATGATGAATCATTTAAAAACAAGCTTTTTCCTCCTTTCCCTTTGCCAAACGTATGCTGAAACATGTAGCTAGTACTGAACTGTGTGTGTGTAAGAGTGGTGTGCCTCTTGAGCACTTCATGGCAGACATGAAGAAACGGCAATATGGTACTTTGTTAGTAGGGATCTGGGGGATTTATTTTTTCATCTTGATTTTAAACCACTGTTCAAATGTTAAAGGTATCATATTTAAGTGCAACAGATGTTTTGCATAACTTTCTGTGAAGTGTAAAAACACAAAGGAAGATTCTTGCTTGTGATGAGAATAATTTTCAAGTACTTAAATTTGAATATCCCTCTAAACTCCATTCATTTCTTATTAAAAATGTGTATAAAAGCATGAAGACTACAGAAAACCAATTAACATAACAGAGTTATTCTTGAATAAGTTTTTCCACAACTGTATTTTACATATAACCAAACTCCTGCTTTAGCAAAAGCAAAAAGAATAAAAATAAATTCTCTCCCACCTATTTACACTCAGGAATTACCTTGCTGTGGGACTAGATACTTCAGTCTACAGTCCCTCTAACCCAAGGTGTATTCTTAGGTGTATCCCTTTGTGATTTAGGGTCTTGGAAGTTTTCAGCAAACCTCTCTCTTGCTTTATCCCAGTTCCTTTTATTCTTGCTCTGGATGAGCTGAACATCTTCAATTGAGGTTGGTCTCCTAGTACCCAAACCTGCATGCTTCTGATGTAACTCAAGTTGGATCTGTCAAATACATGAAATACTGTAATTGCAAATTATGTATTCTAAATACTATAAATTCTGTTTTTCTAATACACGTTCCACCCCTCTCCCCAGGCACTTCTCCTTCGTGCTCTAATACACCTGGATCATACGTGAACAGTACCATGAAAATGATGTGTCATATCACCACCTTTGGAACTATGATCTAGAGTCCTGAATAATGTCCCCTACCACTGACATTACAGTGAAATACATCTCACTGAGTGAGCAGTGTATGATCCTTATGCTGGCCAACACAGGGCATGGTGTGGCTCTGAGCAGCACTACTGCCAAAAGACAACACATCTGGGGCTAATGTGGCCCCAGGGCCCACAACTTGGTGGCTACAGTGACTTCTGCTAGCTTTCCCTCTATCAAGGCCCATCATCTAGCTTGATTTTTGTGCTACATCAGCCTCAGAGAAACTGAAGAATTCCACCCTAAACCGATCCTCAATTCACATCACTTAAATTATTCCAATTTTCCTACACTTTGTATTCAAATATGAGATTATTAATTCAATGGCTAGAAGTTGTCTGTCCTCCTTTGCTTAATTTTCTAATGAACACTGTCCAGTGAAGGGACAACACTACTGAAAAATTTCAAAATACCTCGTTAGGCAAAGAAAAAATAACTTGAGATTAGTCCTACTGAGATTATTCCTTCCTAACCAGAGTTTTGATAAGTTTCAAGTGAATAGTGGCATACTTTTCACTACAAATACATTTCTATTATTTTTGTTTCAAGTGAAAACCAGAAAGACCTACCGGATCCTTCATGCCACCACCATCCTTTCCCAGACCTTCCCCCTTCTTCCATCCCATCTTCTCCAACATTTTATGTCCTTTGTTAGTGTTGCTGATTTCACTTTGAAGAAAGTTTAAGATAACTGATAAGTAAGAGTTAAAATAAATAGTGTGCTTTTAAATACTGAACAACAGAAATGTGCATACATATATGAACCAGGAATCAGTCCATTGAGAGCTGTCCAGAATATCCTTCCTACCTTTTTCAAGTTCCTCCAAGAATATCTTTGGTTAACAAGCCTCTGATCAATATCAGCTTTCTTAAAACTCCTAAACTACTTGCTTGCTTTAGGAATTAAAAGATACATCATGGGTAGGAGGGTATGGATTACACTACAGAAAAGGCAGTATTGCTGCTAAATCATCCTACTGCATGTATTTCATCATCTCACATTTCCTTTTATTAATTTACAAGCACCTACAAATTCATGCTTCTTAAAAAAAAACCCCAACTACAGCTACAGAGGCAATGTAGCAACTGAAGGAACATCAAGTGTTATTTAAGAGGTACGTGTCCTGTGAGTGGCTGGGTACTGACAGTGACAGAAGTTGCAGGTGAAAAATCTGCATGTGTACTATTACTGGGACTGAACAGGAAAAATAAAAATTGAGCCACTTGAAAAACAGACACTATTGAAGATGTCAGTTGTGCAGCTGGGGAGTTCTTTACATTTTTGAGTTGGTAAGGAAGTGATGTATTAAGTGTCCTTACTGCTGTCCTTACTTCCATAGATTTCTATATGGAAGGTGAGAAGTTAATAAATAGAAGCACATGAACTGGGAAGTGTGAAAAGCTTAAAATTTTCTAGCTCTCCTAACACAATATATACAGGTAATTTGTAATCTAACAAACTGCATGCTAGTAACAAACTGATACTTATTTTATCATCATTTTTTTAAGATCCACAAGAGAAAGACACAGGGGATACTTTTCCCCCACCCCCAACTTACATATGAACAGAAGCTGAACTATCATCTCTCTGGAAGGTTCCTTCACTTCCAATGGTCTCTCTGCGTTTTCCTGCTCTGTCTTTGTACTTTGGATTTTTCACTGCCTTGTTGTCTTCATACTCAGTGTTCTTTCCAAGCAGATTAAATTGCATCAAGACAAAGAAAGCGGTGTTTAAATTCTTGGTTTTGTTAACTTCCCTTTTTCCCTCCAAAAGTATGGCAGCCATTTTCATTAATTCTAAATCTTGTGACAAAACCCGTAGTCCTCACTTAGAATTTTCTGAGCTTACAGGCATACCTTGTAAACCACATTATTGCCATCATCACGCAATATGATGATGTAATTAAATAATTTCTCAGAAGCTGTAAATAAAATAACAGATTCTCTTGAATCTTCTCTTGGTAATGAAGAGTCAACCTTGATATTAAGCAGAAAACCATGTGGACATGCCACTGGCTTTTTATATAAACATTTAGCCTGTTCCTCAACAACTATTTTTTTTCAGAATAAATGACAGAATTAAGCATGTTTACAGATTCTGTATCAGTACCATTTTGGTACCTGAAGAATTTGATAGAAATTATGTTTTCTACCTTAATACTTAGTACAAATGCTGGAAGCAACTGCACAGTTAAAATTATCTCTACAACAGAATTAATTTGAATGCATTATGTATTATATTGCCTGTATGTTCATGTGGATATTCTTCTATGGACTTAAAAACCTGAAAAAATGCCCATTTTCCTTCCATAATTTTTTCAGCTGCTCATTATGTTTCCTTTCCAAATAAAATATAGGACTGCAGTTCAGTGAAAACCTTATCTTGCAGAAATATAAACAGAAGTGTCTTGCAGAATCTTAAGATCAAAAGATTAGGAATCTTGTACACTTGGACTGGATCTTCTTTCTAATTTTCAGTGGAACTTTCACGCCCTCTTACCATCATCTTTCTCTCTAGAGGCTTGTAAAGAATAACAATTTAGGGTACTAAAGACAAACCAGGCTAAGTTTAAAGGCATTTGAAATCTTCCCTTATTCAACTAAGTCCATGGCATAAAATAGGAATCACAAAGTATCATAAAGAAAAAAAAAAAGAACCACAAGATTACAAATATTTAATCAACTTCTACTGCAAACTCACCTGTAAACCATATTTTACCCGTATTTGTTTTAATGCTTTTCTTCTGACTAACTCTCTTTCTTCTTTGCTAAGTGCTGGAAAAACTAAAACAAAGAACACAGGATTGAATTTCTAATTAGTAATGTAACAATGTTTTGAAACACAAGACAGGTGATAGAATTTTTCTTTTGACATTATTATACACAGACACATATACCAAGAAGAAAATACATAATTATGTACAACTATTCCAAATTGACAAGAAAATTGTGTGAAAACTGAACAAATTATTATATTTATAAAGTAAACAGCCATAATAAAAAATGTATCCTGTGATAATATGACTAACCAGAAGATTCCTTTTTCTTGTCCAGGCGAAGATGTGCTCTAACTTGTCCTGGTTCACATCCATCACAAGTATCACTGCCGGGGTGAATATGAAAAGAAAGCACAGTTTCGCCAATCTTCACCTCATCTCCATGCTCCAGGATGTAGGGATCACACTTCGTTTTAGGCTACAGAAAAGGAAAGTTTTGGCAGCAAAGTTAATTACTCATGAAGGACATGAACTCTATTTCATGCACACTGCTTACAACTCAGTAGCTCAGTTTGGTCTCACAAATGTAGGCAACTGTTCAACTACAGTGGGTATTTCACTCCAGCAACTGCAACAGTAGTGGATTTTTCCTAGTATAACCAAACATTAAATACTCAAAGTGGTTCTGAAATCAGAAGGGAACTACAGCAGGCATTAATGTGTGAAAAAAGACATAAAATGGCATTGTGATTTGCTGTAACATATTTAAAATGACCACAAGATTAGTTTTCTGCAATGTGTAGAGCACTAAAACAGTAGGTACTCACCTGGAGAATCTGATTTCCATTAACAACTGTTCCATTCTGACTGCCTTGATCCACAAGGACATAATTTTGCAAATCGTGGTCAAAATATACTTCTGCATGAAACTGACAAAGAGAAGCGTAAGTTAAATGTTCTTGTTAAGTGAATATTTCACAATTTAAATGTTATTTTAAGGTAAGATTTCAGAATATATTTTGAGACCTTTAAAATGAGTGGCTCTGGTACTCTTAAGTTAATAAGAGTATTTCACATCTTATGATTTCATTCTTGTGAAATATAAATGAATGGGCCACAACAGCATGAGCTAACTTATACATTTAATAATGTAACTATTTTGTTCGTAACCTGATTCAGTACTGGACAACTATATTCTACCAATGTGGCAAGTATGCTTTACTTAAAGAACAGCAATATTCAGTAATATAGCCTTTTTAACTGCTCTTCCAAATAACAGGCTTTTTGCTCTTAAGGTATTTTATAGCACTCTCATTTAAAAAGAGATCCCATTCTGCTTCCATTTACTTGGTCTTTCATATCTGAAATAACTCCCTAAATGCCATGCTTTTGTAACTTGCACACAATTCACCTTCTCCTGCATCTTCATACTTATGACACAATCAGTACCAATCTTTTGCTGTTTCTTTTATCTCCTTTCTGATATTGAGACTGACGTTTTTTTTGGTCTTGTTACAGTTCTGTATAGGTATTGCTCCCAAGCCCACACAGACCAGAGAAAGCGCAACTCCTGTCCAAATTAATAAAGATATGCACTACTTCCTAAAAAAGGCCACTGAACAAATCAATGCACCAACTTCTCCAACCTACTAGAACTTCCAGTAAAAGCAGTGAGTCTAGAAAAGTGTTTCAAATTTGACAATTTAGAGCAATTGTAGTTGCTGCTTTCAGAAAAAAAAAATCCGAAGATTGGCTAGCATTTCTTATGAAATGTAATACTTGAGGAATACTTCCATAGTGATGGAGATGGACTAGTTCATTCAATAGATGTTTTATTTTCTACTTCTGCTTTACTGAATAGAACTAAAACTTCTAAAGAGACTAAATCTGCAGGGTGTAGTATTTCTTTAAAATCTCACTTTCCACTCAAGAAAAGCAAACACCAAAGTTGACCACAGCTAAAAAGTAAGAACAGTGAGGAAAAAAAACTAGTACACAACTTTTTGTTTCTGCAGGTATGTAATTTATCTTTTCACCTTTGACTCCTTATCTGAAAAGTGAAGTAACTTCTTATATAAACCGTCAGTACCTGTGAAGTACTAAACTAGTAACATTACATAAAAATAAAAGCCTTTTGGCTTCTTTATTTGCCCAGTTTCAAACACCTATCTGGAAAAGTTATAAATAGCAGGGAAATATTTACTCCGGAAATTATTCAGTATTAAATACAGCAGCTGATTAATGAGAACTATAATTTAACATAGACATAGTAAAGTGTGTTTCATGAGATACTTGCATTTACAGATTTTTCAGCAAACTTTTTGTTTGGATGACACAACTTTGTCAATCTACAGTTTTCTTTTATTACGAGTGCTGTATTTACTGTCTGTTCAAGTATTTACCAAAACAGAGCACAGAATTTATAACAAAAATTTCCATTCAATCTACCATTGAAAGGAATTCTGTTTATTTTTCATACTCCCTCAACATCATTTCCACAGTTACTTGAAGAAAAATAACTGGTATTATTTATTTATTGCAATACTTGGTGAAGAAATTCTTACCATCTGACATCAAAATTTTATATACCATTAGTACCTAACAGGGTTTTTCCTCAGGTTCCATAACTATGAAATTAAAGACTCAAAGACTTTGAAAACACACTGTTGTGTTAAGTTCCCATTCAGTAAAATACTGTGTGTTTTCCTTTTTTCTAAGTTCAGGTCTGGATAAATCCGTATCTCATTCCAAAAGTTCTTTCAAACAATTAACACGATGTTCCAAATTTAAAGTCATAAAATCTAAAGCTTCATTCATACATTTATGTCTTCTGATCTACCTTTCAGCAGACATGAACAAGAGTTACCTTACTGACTCCAACTTCAGGAATCTGAAGTGTGTGTCCAACATCTTTTTCTCTGGAAAGGAAAAGTTGATATACAAATTACAACGAAGTAGAAATAGGTCTTAAAAGTGGCTTATAAAAGGTATATTGCAGTTGAATTGTAATATCATATCTCTCTTCTAAGCTATTAGGAATTTTTACAGATACAAAACATTGTGTTGCTATATACGCAATGTAAAGACTTGCTTCAGGTCCCTTCTGCCATTTGTATAAATGATCAAAAGGTACCATTAAATTCTTATCTATAAATCTGATATTTCCATCTGAACTGTCATGCAACGCCTTTAAATAATAGTCTGAACTCTGCACCCTTCCGGCTCTTCAGTGTATCTTGGCATCTGTCTTCAATGGTGAAGCTGAACTCCTGGTCACATTAGGCAGGTAATACAAGTAAAGAATGAGTAATCTGTACAGGATGGGTTTTAGTTTGCTTGCATTTTTTGTTATCAAAACAGTTCAGCAGGAAGAAGGGATTTGTGTATTAGAATATTATACTAAGGGATTAAGAAGCAATGCAGCTAGTAAAAGACCTATATGCAAATTCAAAGTAGAGTTGTCTGTTGATCTTCACATACATGGACTCAACCTTTAAAAGCAAATCAAAACACATCTATCAGCATTAGATAGAAACAACCAGGACAAGGTTTTCAGTAAGCATGGAAGAAAGCTTTACATCATCGTTAAATTCATCATCCGCAGGTTTAGAACTGTAAGAATGCATACAGTCTAGCACAAACCAGATTATCTAAAGCCAATGAACAAACCCTACTGAAATTTGAATGTGTGAGGAAGTTGACAATATGCTTCCTAGTGATCCTGAATTTCTGAAGGGTGTTCTTCCATTTATGAAAAAAATGTACTTCAGTGGCCTGGAACAAAATTTACTTACTTTCTCGGAAACAAGTTTTGAAAGAAGGGCTTGCAGCTATGCTGCCACTGGGGCTCAGTCACAACATCAAATTATCACCAACAAATTTTCAGGTCTGCTGAGCTGCAGTAACTGTGTATGCTGTTACATTATCATGACAACATGTTGCTGTGGTGGCTTGACTTGAATTTCTTACTGTGGACTAACCAAACTCAGAGTACCTCACAACTGCTGCAGGCTAGGAAGACAAGCATGAAGAGTAGAGACAAGTAATCCTAAATGCTTTTCACAGCTCTCAAAGCGAGGTAGTTTCAGATACATATACAAAAAATTTAATTCAGTTTTACCTTCCAATTGTAGCAGGTTTCACAGCAGTGATAATATAAAGTGACCCAGTCTGTAGAACTGGTGATCTTATTACAATTACTCTGATACAAGGAGGCCAGATCTTTTCTTCATCTATAATTATACAGAAAAAAACCATCACCACCAACAAATTACAGTTTACAGTCCATAGTTTTCAAAAAACTGAAAAATATTCAGCCACTACCTGGCTGAATATACACAACTTTAATAAAAAGAAATGTGTAATAACATCTGAGAGAAAACTTTGATGAGATTACTGTTTCAAAGGCTTTCTGACTGCATACGAAAGTATTACAAATGTTTTCCTAATTTTGGTTATTTACATGTGGAGAACTCTTTAGTTACAGCAGTAAAATATATATACATTCACAAAATTTACTACTATATTCTAAATTTATGGATCATTAATTGTAACAGATTAGAAAACAATTTTACTTTGAGAAAATGCAACACCTCCTTGTTCACCACATCATAGACCTACTCCGTATCAAATTTTATATCTGACAATTTCTATGTCCAATGTATTTTTACTAGTTTTTTCTCTTAGGAGCACTTATCAACATTGCTAAGAAGAGGTAATAGACAGAGCCTACAGATGCATATGCTTTTTAGCCTAATTATCCATTAATATACTATATTCTAACAGCTGTATGAATTCTGTACTTGGATGTACATTTGTAGAAACAGTCTCCAAAGACCTCAGCTAGGAGCAGACATAAATGAGAAGACACTACCTTAAAAGGTGCTAGAGGAAGAGAAACTATCCCCAGTTATTATTACTTCAGCATTACTGCAAAGATGGATATTAAGAAAAGACCATTTAGTCTGAAAGCCTGATGGTAGCAAGCACATTTTGGTTAACATTAATCACCTAGAATCTGAGTAGTTAAGTAAAGTAATGAAAACATAAGAAATAAACTGACCATAAACTGTGAGCAGGGCACAGGCTACAATACAGTTTTCTATAGGTTGTATTTCATTCTGTGATTTGGAATATCCTTTGCACATACACAATTCCCAGTGGCTGCATCAAGCTTTTCACAAGTTCCCTTAATTTTTTTGTTTCTTAAGGACCTAGTAGAATGCTTTGGTATAAAACACTGTACAGGTTTCCTGTCTATATGCATTTCTTACAAGTTGCCATTGGAATACACACAAAATAGGATTTCCACTAGTACTGACAACTCCATGTTGCTTTTCACCACAGCAGACCCATCTTGCATTCAATTGTACATGAGGGTTTACAAACAGTATCAGAAATACTGTATATTAATTTAAGAGAGTTAATACACAGAAGTACTGTGAATTACTGGTCTAGAACCCCTTTTTTAGCAGCAAGGTTACTTTTCTTCTTTCACTTTCCTTATCAAACCAAATTTTTGCAATCCCTGAGGTTTCTACACAAGCACAGGTGTTATATGCAGTAACAGCTTTTCTAAAAACACTACTACTTACTTTTGTGCAAATGAAGAGAGGGAAAGAAATGCTGGTAACATATAGCACTTTTTCAAAGTGTCTCAACTCATATGCTTTTATATTTTTTTTTTAAACTATCCAAACTGATTTTTTTAACAGGCTCCTGGAAAAATACAGTAATACCATATATAATCCACAATAATTCACCTTCATTTTCTGAGTACTCTGAATCACCAGTTTCTTCACTTGTTAATTCCTCCTCACTGTAGGTTTCACACTCAGAATCTGTAATTTCACCTTCCTCTGGTTCACTCTCTGTGTCTGCTGTTCTACTGTCATCTGTATACGCTGCAGCATCTGGTGCACTTCTGCGCAAATGTGAACTTATACTGTCTGTAGAAACGGATTCTTTGGCTGTTAGACTGTTTCGTGGTTTTGTGTCCATTTTAGTCTTCTTTCTTACATTTGGAGACTCATCTTCTTCAGTGGAACTTACTTGCTCAGTGGTGGAAAAGCAATTCAGACTGTTAGATGATTTCTGCTCTTCTGTGTCCAAATCCTGGAGGGGAGTTATACAATGTTACAGTCTTTACAGATTGAGCTTTTCTAAAGAATGCTAGTAGCCTGGAAGTAAATTCTTCTTAGGAAGAATAATTTTTAGAACTATTGAGAAATAGTTTAATTTCTAGAAAGTTTTACACATGCAGTCAGCAGAACTTTTACATTTCAGTAAAAATACTTTTACATCCTATTAGATGTGACTGAGACCATCTTCTATTTGGGAAAGTGTGACTGCCCTCCTGCTCTAAACTTCACTTACTCCTCTTCTAAACGTCACTCTTTTCTCTCTCTTTAGAAATGTTTAGAAACTTTAGAATCCTGTCCTCATTTTCAAACTTGTACAACATCACTCTGAATATTTTCCTATTTCACTTTTATGACACTCACTTCTGTCCCTCTCTTATTCAATTCTTGTAACTTGCTTAGAAGGTCTTTAATTGATCTTCATTGTATCTTCCTCCTGTTTTCGTCTTTTTAATTACCAAGAGTCCAGAATATCTGGAATGCCCACTCATGCTTTAACTATAGACTTGTTCTTCCTCCTTTCAAAACCACATCTTTAACAGAGCCTTTAATCAAGACAGCAGATAGAGAGTATAAGCTTAACTTATGCTATGTGAAACAGTTCTACTATAAATCCGTTTTCTACTGCAAAATATTTCTCCATTTCTCTCCTGAATATCAGACAGATTGGATCATTACAGGTTCTTCCATTTGCACTTATTTCATGACCAGAAATAAAAAAACCCAAAATTTTTAAACTGAGAAATCTAAAGTTTCATATAATTTTCCCAGAGTACCTCAAAAATATAATTCTCAATCTAGTAGCTTGACAACTATCTTAAAAAAAAAGAGAAGGAAAAAAAAAAGGAAAAAAGAACAGAAGTGGCTTTAAAAGATAAATAAAATCTGAGATTAAATTATGTGTTATTTTGAGTTGAGAGTAAATGCATTCAATTGCCTTGAATTGTATCAAGTACTGCAACACAACAGGTAAAAAATACATCCTTGACTTTTTTCCATGTGTTTCCATTTCAAGATACGTGAAATAATGTGAATGCTAACATCATGGAAATTAAAGCACTTTCAGAACTGTAAAAATGCATCAGTGGTACAGACTAAGACAATCACAAGAATTTATCTCAGCTGTTAAAATAGGACAGTGTACTTTTGAAACACCTTCAGTAAGACATCAAGTTTTCTGGTAAAACTAGCTCTTTTTAAAAAGGTTTTCACTGAAAGACTATGGGTTTGTTCAGGGTTTCTCTATAATGCACTAGCTCTCTTCCCTGAATCCTCTAAGTCCCTGAATAGAAAGGAACAGGATAGCAAGGTCATTGTGTAATGCTGTTTATTTTAAACAAAAAGTGTAGTAATCCTGCCAAATCCTGTGGTTTGGATTTGTGCTGAAGATGTGGTTGATAATACAGAGATTTTTTTAAAATTTATTGCTGAGCAGTGCTTACACAAGCCAAGGCCTCTTCTGCTTCTTGCACCACTCCACCAGCTAGGAGACTAGGAATGCACAAGGAGTTGGAAGCAAGACACAACCTGTATAGCTGATCCCAACTGTCCAGAGGGTATCCCATACCATATGGCATCATGTTTACCAATAAACACTGGGGAAGGGATAAGGAAACAGGATGGATGTTGAGAGTCTGGCCTTTGTCACCATTTCCAGTGCTGGAGCCCTGCTTTCCTGGGGATGGCTGAACACTTACCTGCCCAGGCAGGGAAGCAGTGAATCAATTTCTTGTTTTTTCTTTTGCTTGCGCATGTGGCTGTTATCGCAACCCCGAAGTTTTCTCACTCCTATCCTTCCAATCCTCTCCCCAGTCCTGCTGCTGCTGGTGGAGTTAGTGAGTAGCTGCCTGGGGTTCAGTTGCTGGCTGGGGTTAAACCACAGCTGACCACCAGTACTAACTCAGAACACGTGCAGCATGAATTGAAGTCTAACTGTGCAAACAGCACCTAATGCCTTGCCTCCATAGGCATTGCTTAAAAAACAGGGACCGGCAGTAAGCACAACATTCGGTAAATATTACCCTGAACAATGCACTAAATCCTAGCAATGCACCTAATTTCTCAATGACTAACTAACTCCTCATCCCAAACTCATGCCACAAGACACAAAGTATGCAAGTAGATGCTCATTATAACCATTTTTTACACCATGATATCAGGTACGTACATTTTTCCATTGCTGCTTTGCCCAATACATCTAAATAGTAGACTGACACCAACAGTCATGAGTTAGACATGGACTAATTCAATGTGATCCAGGTTTGAAAAACTTTCTACCTACTGGGTATTAGATCCCACACAATCTCTGGGATTTTTCTCAGCTGAAGCTGAGAGGTGAGATCAATGTAATAGATAATAAACTATTTTTTAACTACAGAGTTCAGCTGGTTCATATTTCTGCATCCCTGACAAAGTCAGCACTTTGAAATCAGGATTTTTATGTATCCCATGAGGACTAATCTTATAATAATAACAAATCATGCTGATGTGAGTGGAATTGATGCTTTTACCTTATAAAGGATATGCCACAAACTACTGATTACAATGACCTCTTGAAATGCAGACTGTCCTACTTAGAAAATATGTTATTATCATTGTCACTGAACTGTTTTTAATGAAAAAGTCAAAGTATTTCAAGCACTTAACTATACTTTTTGCTTTACTGTTGCAGAGCAAGACATTTTGTCTTTCAAAACTTCAATTCTTCTGTACTATGGCTGACCAACACCCACATTCGTGCAATTCTTCAGCATGCCCATAAATTGGAACTTACTATTGTGAGCACAGTTAGCTCAATTCTAAACTGTTTAAACTATTTTTTTCTAAATCTATTTTATACAAAACATAGAAATATAGACAAATACAAGTTCTCAATATGTAGCCTGTTTCTTGGTTTGCTAGAAGTTCAGTAGGTGATTTAACAGAATCATGGGTTCTCAGCACTTCTACAGGACTGAATAGTACACCTTTAGCATTGACTCTCTCAATTTGACATCTGAAATTCAATGTTTTACTAAAGAAACATTTTCAAACACTTAAAAATAGCTCTTTCACTCAAATGACTAAGCTTTCATGTGCTAAAATCATTCCACAAGTACTTCAATTACTCTCATCCACCCTACAAAATGATCAATTTTCCAGTGCAAAAAATGTAATTAAATGCCAGAAAAAAGGCTCCTCCTACAGCATATAGGAACCATTTTATACACTGGTGGACAGCTCTGAAGTAAATAACCTTACCTAAAGATGAGTAGTTTCTTTAGTGCAGACCCTTTTTGTTACACAGGGATGCTAAATACTTCTCTTCCCAAATTTTCTAGAATGCCATCAAAGTTTTCTTCAGATGTTACTTACACAGTATCTAAAATCTATTTCAAAGCTACTTTGCAGGTGAACCGATTTTGATTAAATAGCTTAAAAAATTTATTAAATCCTTTAGGAAAAAATGTATCTAAACATCACTTACTAGGTATTATTTTTTCTTTAATAAAAATATCAAGGTTAAAGGTAAACGTCCATGGACTAATGTGTGTTTGTTGTCTCAATTCTACCAGAAGCTACCAATCCAGAAGAAGAAATCTTCAGATTAGCCATGGTTTCTGTCAACTGATGTACCTAAAGATGGGATGAATACCAGCAAAAAGTAAACTACATGTGATAAAAAAATAAAAATCACTGCTTCAAGAATTCTATAGGAAATACTACTAAAACCACCTTATCTTTCCTACAGAAGTAGCTATGATGCATCTATAATGGAAAAGGATATGGCAGAAGTTAATTTTGAGTACCATACTGAAATAAAATTTACTAGGTGGTAGTTTGAAAATAAAAAATTTTAAATTCAAAAACAGTTTATGGAAAAAACCAATATGTGTCAGACCTTCCTTCTAAATTTTGCCATGCATTTCTAACAGCCCCAATGCAGGAAGTAGAACTGCAGGATCACTACTGCACACAGTCTATTCTCCAAACTGTATGGAAGCCCTGGATCCTGATACTGGGCCAGGGATCCTCTTATCACTTGTATCACCTTTTTCTTTTTAAACTTTTCCATATTTACTTATTCAAACTTTTTTCTTGTACAGAAGAAAATACCATGTTTTCTGTCCCACCGTTTTTCTGACCCACCCTTACAAAAAGATACCAGAACTAAACAGTATGTCTGAAAGTTTCAAGGTATTCTACCTATCTTTTTACACGACCTACACAGAAGCTATTACTTCATCCTGGCAAAAAAAATAAAAAACAACAAAAAAAAAAATTAAAAAAAAATTGTGCAAGCAAGTAGAGACAGCATACTTTGTTTCACAAGTCAAAAGAAAACTGTCTGTAATATAATTTCAGTTTGTGACTAAAAAAAAAAAGGATGTCTTTAAGGAAAGTTCTTGTATAAATTAGGAACATTCCCCACGTGATAGTAACCAGATGATTTCCCCTCCACTGTTTTTTTACAATTAGAAGTACATTCATTTTAGCAGACACTTTTGAGTATTTTCTTGTTTGATTATTCAGCTTGTTGAAAATGCAATACTCTATTAATATATCAATTTTATCCTTTACATTCTCAGAATTATACTGGGTTTTCTTTACGAATGCTACAATATTTGTGGACAACTCACTTGCCATTTCTGTAGTGTTAAGCACCCTAATTTCCTACTTACAAATAAATACTATATGTAAGATAGCTGAGTACATGAACTTCTTCACAATAGCTAGAAACTAAACCACAAAAAAAACCACTCCTGTGACCAGAAACAGAAAGTTAATGGATTGTTTCAGTTACAATATTTTTTAAACAAAAAAGGTATTAACTCTGGTTTAAATTAAGTCATTCAAAAATCATTGCTTACCAATACCATCTACCTAGAAATATATGCTTGACTACACACGTAGCTGCTTAACGTAAATTTCCTTATTTCTTGTATCTGGCAATTCTTAAGCAATACTAAGAATCTATCAATATTTGTTTACATTTATTCCTTTAACTGTCTTCCACTGCTTTACATGAATGTTCTTATAAACCACATCAGCTTCACCCAAGAGTTACAAAGTTCAGGGGGTGAACGATGTCTTTCCAGAACATGTCATTCTTAACAATAGCAGTCCACAGCCCAGGCATTAAACCAAAACCTTCTCCTACCTGTACCATCAGTAGAAAAAGAAAGGCAAGTAAAACCTTCTTTGGTCAAGAAGTGAGGCAATGTTGGGACCATTTTTCAGGCTAGCAGCACAATTTAATAATTGATTGGGAAAAGCAGTAATGAGGTACTAGTATTCAAAAGCATTGTCATAACTTTAACAATTTAAACAGCATTCAGGGAAAGAAAAGGGAGAAGGCTGGGCAGTAAGTCTGGAGAACAGCATTTCAATAGACAATGCTTCAACTACAAAGTCCTATTTAATACCAGATGTTTTTAGTTTTAGTCTATCGTGAACCAATCAGTGCCTGTGCCAATACAAGACTAAACTGGACAACAGTTATACTGCCAAAAAATATCATGCATCTATGCACTAGACTGTGCAGCTTACAAACAAATTTTTCAATTTTATAACAGAAAAATACAGTCTTTTATTCTAGCAAATATGCATCTTTTATATTAATGTAACATGGAATTTTAAGTGATTAATAACCACAGTACATAGAATAGAATAAAATAAGAAAGAATAAAAAAGAATAAGATGTTTTAACTCAGCTATGCTATCTACATCAGTAAGGTACATTTTTCTTCTAAATCCAGCAGTGCATTTACAAAGAACTGCACTGACAAAAAGGCATTCTTTTATTTTTCAAGTTTCAAATGGAGAGTGTTCTATGTTTCACTTTGTAGTCTCCCTGATTTTGTTCAAAAAAATAAAGGCCATGATTACTTCTTTGACAAAGACCTTCACTCCTTGTTCTCAGAAGGAAAGATCTGTGCACTACAGTATACTTTAAATGTTTTTTCTGTTATCTTGCTGGTCAAACAAATTAATTTACAAATAAAGCAAAGTACTCAGTTCACCATCAACAAAACACATGAGAAAAATATCGATGTTTACCTCCTACCTTGTGACTGTGGAAGTCTCACAGAAAAGACCTGTTAACATGACTATCTAAATTAAAACATCGGTATAAAGTAAGCTAAAGAGAAACCTCTGCTCCTAATATAATCAGATTACAAAAGCAGACTGTGTTTGGATTCTAAAAAGTAGCCAACATTACTTGATAGGTCAGAGCTATATATGCCTTAAAACTTTTATAAACACTCTTGTTGGTTTAGGTAACAGTTCATGACAGAACTAAATTCAAGAGACTTCTTAATCAGTTCATGATTAAGACTTACTTCTACAAGTTTTTATGATTCTTTCCTGACACATGATGGATAAAGGTCTGTATTGACCAATAGCTTTTGAGAGTGGCAGAATGCTAATTCAGTGTTTGCACAGAGCAGGCCCAGAACCTGGGTGCTGGTAAAACTGCACTTCCGTTGCATTAGCTCTCTTCTCTTTAAGTCTAAAGAATCATTATGCTTATCACTGCTATGTATCTAGATCAAGCTTTCAAACGGAAGGGTTCAAGTGAAGTTTTCTCAAGGAGTAGAAATTCCTACATTAGCCACAATTTGTTTATAAAATGTGTAATCAGTCAACAACCACTATCCATTTAAACTAATTGCACTTTTTCTTAATGTAAAGTTTTCATTTTCAAATCTTTCAGGTGACCTCACTCCTGACAGATTTTTTTAACTGTGTACTGACATTATGTGACTATTATGTACAGGTACCTGGACAGTAACTTAATTATTTCAGATTTCAACCAATCTTCCTGTCTGAGGCTTACATAATGAAACTATGTAATGGTTAAAGCAATAGCTTTGAAGAATGCAAACCATGGAGAACTCAAACTAGAGAAATCAATATATTCAATTTTATTTTAAAATAATAGAACAAACTGGCAGAGTAGAACTCAACATCAGTAAGAATGTTCCTAACGTAAACACTTCCTGAGGTTTAATAGTTGCGTTAGTACTCCTTCATGTTTAGGAGTAAGTGATGTTTTTCAAGGCAGTCACTCTACACCACATGGTATGCTTTCTTAGCACTTAGAAAAATGCTGTAATTTAAAATACATATTAATTACAATGGGCATTAAGATGTACAGCTCATCCATACACTAACGACAATGAAAATAGAGTGACCAAGTAAAGTATCAACAGGAGAGCATAATATGCAAAGAAACAGAACTTCAAAAACACCAATCCCAAATGATAACAGAGATGCAGTAAAAGGCCAATGGACTAAGTTCTGGAACACAGTCATGGAGAAAAGACTGGGTACGAGCGTATTTTCAAAATTTACATTTTTTTGATTCATAATATGAATCTGAAAAAAACCCAACCAAGCAAAAAACCAACACCAAATCACAAGCCAAAATCTCAAAACCAAAACACTGCCGCTAACACTGAATTTCTGATGTAAATCCAGTCCACACAACACTGAAACCATTCTAGTGTGCCTGCTATTCAGAAAACTTCACTGATGCTCAGTTTTAAGGCTCCCTTACAGTTGGGTAGTAATAGAAAAATACTGAAAACACAAGGGGATCCAAGTTAAAAGTTTCATCCTTAATCACTCAGTGGGGAAGTTATTTGAACACTATCACACACACGTTAGGAACCTGCTGCATACAGTTTATAAGCACACATTCTCAGCATAAAACCAAGCCCCACAGCCCATAGGTTGTATCATGGACAAAAACACAACAGATTTTGCATTTTCCCTCTGTCAGTTCTGAAGTCACCTTATACTCATCTGCAGCAATCCACTCTGGTTCTTTCCTCTTCTTTTTCCCCTTTTTATCCTTGGGGTGCTTAGTACCAGAGGCCTGGTAAGACTGCAGATCCACTCGTGAATGAAACTGGTATCGGCCGCTTTCCACATCACAGTAGTAATAAATTCCAGTTGCTGGGTCATAATACAGCTGGTTTTCCTTTATGAGAAATGAAGAACCATTGTATCATCACTTCAATAAATATATTGTTCAAAGAAATATCTGATTAAATAATAAAGAATCACATTTGAAGTTTGATAAAATGAAAGAACTGTGCTGGCCTGGATGGCTATCAGATGCCCATCCAACCACTTTGTCAATTCACCTCCTCAACCAGACTGGGAACGAAAATAAGATGAAAAGTTAATGTCAAGACAGAGAGGTCACTATCATGGGCAAGCCAGATTCGACTTGGAAATAGCTAAAACACAGCTGGATGATAAGGATCAAATTAAAAACACCTCTCCTAGTCTTTTTTTCACAAGCTCAACTGTACCATTTAACTCCTAGCTCGTCTCCCTGTCTTCCCCCACCAGAGTGGTGCAGGGAAATGAGGAGTAGAGGGGCTGAGAACAATTCATGCGAAGTCCCTCTCTGCTGCTACTTCTTCCCTGCCCAGCATGGGACCTTCAAGAACTGCTTCAAGTATGGGTCCTCCACAGGCCACAGCTCCTACCAGGGAGACCTGCTCTGAGCTCTGGCATGGGCTCTCCACAGGTCAGTTCCCTTAAGGAGCTGCTTCTTTGTGGGATCCTCCATGGACTGTAGTGTGAGCAGCTTCAGCATGGTCTCCTCTATGGATTGCAGGAAATTGCCTGCTCTTGTGCCTGGAGAACCTCCTCCTGTCCTGTTCCCTCTTCTTTGCCCCTGGTCCTCACAGGGTTACTTTTCATACCTCCCATACAGATTCCACTGTGACATTTCTTAGACTGGTTTCAGAGAGGCACCACTAGCTTCACAAAAGGCTGTGCTGTGCCCTGCAGTGGAACCAGCCATGTCCAGGCAGCCCCTGGCCTCCTCCCACAGAGGTTACCACTGCAGCCCCTGGCCCCATCATCAAAATTTTGCCAGTAAACACAATACAAGAACATTTCCTGTAATTCAGAATTCTTAAGTACCAAGAAAATACATTCTTTTGGATAATTGTACCATAAACTGCAATATATAGCCCCACACATTTATGTATAACTAAATCCACCAACTATGCCAAAAGCAATGGTATCCCTTAAGACTTTAAAAATTAAGACCAGAAGCATCCCAAAAACAAACTGTTGTGTACCTCAAGCATTTTTTAAAGCTGAGTTGAATACAAAACTGCAAACAAACTCTCTGTTCTCAGTGCAGTGCAATGTATACATATCTATCCACACGTCTGTATACATATACACACACACACACCTCATAGGACAAAAAGAAAACCTCGTCAAAAGCTATATAAAAATGTATAGCAAAAAATAACCATTAAGAAATTTTGATCTATAATCTGATGTGTTTTTCTAAAGAAGTATTTTCTTTCCTGTAGCATCAAACTAGTTGGTAACAGTACTCAAGTAAAAGCATTTTGTATATTTTTTCTCAACACTCTTTTCAGTTGCAGAAGCAACTGACTTACTTCAGAAATATGTCTTTTTCTAAACAAGACATTTTTAAGCTCAAGCTTTTAGGTTGAAGAGAGTTACAGATCAGCTTTATAGCATAAAATTTGTACAATGCCAAGTAACTTAAAGATCTAGGAGACATCAAAAAGAACTAAATTCAAATCTAAATTTGTATCATAGCTTGCTATCTTTAATAGGTGACTGAAATTGAAATAATAAAAAAACTAATTAACAAACTTTTAACACTATTCATCTTCAGTAACCTGCTTTTCAAATGGTAAGATCAGCCAGGATCTTAGCTCTTTGCTCGTATCAACTTTTACTAACAATTTTTGCAATAGAGAAAAAATACCAAGGATTTCAGAAATGATCCTTACTGAATTGTAGTAGAATCCAGTGCTATGGTCATAATACAATCCTGTATTTTCATCATAAGTAAATCCAGTTTGTGAAACAGCAGCCTCTGCAGCAGCTCTCAAGCTCTCTGCCAAAGAACCCTCTGGTACTGAAGTTTCTTCTGTCTCCTGATAATATAAAGTAAGAAAGGTAAGTGCTCTATGAACTTGGATTGTTTCAGAAGGTAAAAATCTGGCTTTAGTTTAATGATAAACGTCTACTGATTTCAACAGGATCAAGACTTTAGCCTGTCTTTTACTCAAAAGTGATTCACATCAAAAATGCACATAGGAAACACCTTTTAGAGCATTCCTAAGACAGATTTCTGCCCTCTGCTCCATTTCAGTTACTAGATGCTAAGGCACAAACTCAGTTGAGTGACCTAAGAGAAGGCTGGACACCAGGGAAGAAAACCAACCCACCACAAAAAACCCCACCAACAATGTTCCTCTCTTTATATGTTGCTTCCTCATGTCAATAGAAGAAAAAACAAAAAGTACTATTTAAGAAAATCAGCATTGACATATTGGACATTCTCTGCTGATAACAAAAGATCCTGCTTCTAGACTGTGTAGAATATTGGTGCCTTTTTACAAAAACTCTTAAACTCCAAGACACAAATCAAAGAGGATGCTACACTTGGATACTACAAAAATAACTAGCTTTGAAGAACAAGGATATTATCAGCACTAGATCATCACAAAAAATAATTTCCTATAAAGACGTCAGGACCATAAGCACATTTTCTGGAAGGAATATTAACAGAGTACTGATTTCAAAACTGGTAAAACCCCAGACGGTCCAAAAACCTGTGAATTCTGGACGAAATTTTCCTCTTCTCCACCTTCAACAACTTTGGTGCTATCTGTCCTTAGTGGAATATTAACACCTGTCTCAGATTCCTCTGAGGAATTACGCTCAGTGCCTCCAGTCCTGTGATTGTGTTGCACTGGTAGTTCAGATGCACAGTCTTGAGTATCAGGGTGATTGTAATAATTTTCATAGTAGTAATAATCTGGAGAGGGAGAGGGGAGAAGAGAAAGAAAAGTTGAAGTTGCATAAATTACCAAGTCAGTGTTTTACTAATGCAGTTGAGGGATGCTAAATCTTAAACTAGAAATTTATGCAAGTAAGTAATCCAATGAAAATCAAATATTAGGTAGTGCCTCTACTTTGAATTTATTCTACTCTACTGATCAAATTATGTCTTGTTTTAATATACTTCAAAAACTGGTAAAGCATGTATGTTTGCAACACGAGATTACTACATAACAAATAAAAATCGCATGAATTCTGCTAGTCCATGCTACACTCTATCCTGAATTAATGGCTCGAATAAATACAAAATGATCTGAAAGATTATGTCAGGTTACTGAATTTAATTCAGCAAAGGACAGAGACTTGAAAGGTACTCTATATTACAAAATTTTCAAACTAAGATACTGTTCTATATCCCCATTTAAAGTCACCACCCTCTCTACCTGCTTGTGACCATGCAGCACAGTCCTCTGTCTGTACTTCTACGCTAGATGTATTTTTCTCCCTTCTATGACAGATTTCTTTAGTGAGTTCTTCTACCTGAAAGAAAAATTGCACGTTAAGAACACAATACTGCATTTCAGTGGTCTTCCATCTCAGAAAAGAGAGTCAGCCTATTTGGCATTCCACAATTCAAACAAAACATAATAGCATCACAGGTGTTTCAAGTGATTTTGTTTGGCAGGAGACAATTTTGTACTTGAATGGTTGGCATAAAGAAACACATAATTTCTGCTCACAAAGCAGCAGAGAAACTTAACCAAGCTTATTCCTAGGTGCCCACTCTGTAGAGTTGGATTTCAAGCAATGGCCACTGTTCTGTAGTGACAACTGTGGCATTCACAAATCACAGAATATTCTGAACAAGAAGAGCCCAAAGGGATCATCGAGTCCAACTCTCAGCCCTGCACAGGGTATCCCCAAGTACCACACCATGCGCCTGAGAGCATTGTCAAAACGCTCCCTGAGCTCTGTCAGGCTTGGTGCTGTGACCACTTCCCTGGGGAACATCTTCCACTGCCCAAGCATTCCCTGTGTGAAGAACTTTCTTCTAACATCCAACGCAGAACTCCCCTGACACAACTTCAGGCCGTTCCCTCGGGTTCTGCCAGGGAGATCAGTGCTGCCCGTCTGCCTCCCCTCACAAGGAAGCTGTACACCGCGATGCGGGCTCCCCTCAACTTCCCTGTTTTGCCATTAACATTCACAGAGAAGTTCTGCCACTCTTCCTTTACCTTACAATCTAACCCTGTAGCGGCGAAGGCGTTACTGTTCTCACCACCAAGCTCTGACTCGAGCCCTCAAACCTGCTCTGGCCGCCCGCAGGCCGGGAGAGCCCGGCGGGCTCCGGGAGCCGAAGGACCGGGTGAAACGGGCAAGGCGAGCGGGGAGGACAAGCGGAGCGCGGGCCGAGCGGCACCCGGTCGCGGGTGGCGGCCGCGGGGGCTCCGTGCCGCCCGGCCCGGGGGAGCGGAAGGGTCGGAGGCCGCAGCATCCGGGGTGGGGGGCCCTACCTGCCTCCGGAGCGCCTCGCCGCTCTCCCGCTCCCGGCGGTACAGGCGTCGGGTGCGCCGCAGCCGCCGCCGCGCCCGCTCCAGCTGCGCGCGGCACGCCTGCAGCTCCGCCTGCAACGCCGCCACAGCCGCCTCCCGCTCGCCCGGGTCCGCCCGGCTCTCGGCGCCAGGCGGGGAGGCCATGGCCGGGCTCTCGCCGGCCCCCGCGCCGCTGCCGCTCAGCGCCCGCCCCGCGCCCGCCCCGCGGCGCCCGCGCGGCTCCGCCCGCCGGCCCCGGCCATGGCCACGGCGCCCGCCGCGCGCGAGGGCAGCAACCGGCCCGGGGCGCGCGCCGCCGCCGCTCCCAGCGCTGCCCCGCGCGGCGCGCGAGGGTCCGGCCCGCGCGACGGGAGCGCGGCGCGAGCGCGGCCCGGAAAGGCAGCGCCTGCAGCCGGAAGCGGCGCGCGGGGCTGTGCGCGTGCGCGCGGGAACGGCTACGGCTGCCGCAGGGGGGGCTCGGGGAGCTGGGCCCGCACCGGGGCCGGGCCCGCAGCGGGAGCTCGGCCTTGCCGTGCTGCTCCTGCGACAGCCGCAGCGTCGGCGAGAAACTGCAGGACCAGCAGCAACCCCCCAAGGCGGGGCGGTCTCGGTGCCGGACGTGCTGGAAGTCTCTTACCGACCTCCACCGTCACCTGCGCTCGGTCGTGCTAGGCAGAGTTTGCTGCTGGTGGTACTCGGCGTCAGGGTTCCAGCCGCGTCATGTGACAGAATGAAAAGTAATTCTAGCGTGTACTTTCATACAAAAGCAGGGCACGTTTTTGTTTGGGTTATATTTTGTGTTTGTTTATTTGTTTTAGAGTGGGGAGGGGAAGCTTCTTGAGGCTTCTCAGTCAGCAGTGTGGCAAACCACACCGTATCCTGGCTAGGAATTGCCGTGTCTGGAGGTTGTTGCAGCTGGAGCCGTTTAAATAGTATCCAGAGTCAGTGCTGAAAGCCTCAGTACTGCAGCCCTGGATAAATTTCTGTCCTGGGATTTCTAGAAGCAGCTGCAGAAGGTTCTTGGGTTTTCCCCCTCAGCCCCATCTGAATATCATAATTTTCCAAACTTTACCCGTCGGGCTTGTTATGTGGAATGTGCTTTGTCTCTGATGCCCACAGTGCTTGTCAGTTGTTAATAAACTGTGTGATACACTCTGTTGCTTTTGTGTCTTGCTACAGAAACAAAAAGTATATCATAGTAGGTCATAGCCTAATAGCTTTTAGGTCTGACAGTAGTGCATGTGTTGCATACATGGGCATCCATATCTGCTTTCAGGTATGTCCTGAATGATGCACCACCTTTAGACTTTGGGTTTCACCAGGTTTCTTCAAGTAATGAATTAATTTCTTTTATGTGCATATATTTTAATATATTACATTTTTTAAAAAATAGTCCAAAGACCACCTGAGTTCAGAAACCACAGTCCCACGCAGTCCTAATTTAATAAGAAGGCTGCTGTTCTCTGAAAACATATGCAGTCATGAGCCATTCGGTAAGTACTGTTCTGACTGGAAACCATCAGAATCAAATGCCTGACCTCTATAAGGGGGGGCTACATGAGCAGGCAAGAAGCAAATCTACTTCTGTCTGTATCCTAACAAAGGAAACGAGAAAAAAAAATGCAGGTATGTTGCTTTAGAGCATTTTGTAAAGGGAGGTAGAGATCTAGCATGGACTGGAGGTCCTAAGAGATACTGAAATAACAGTTTCTGACCTCAGTTTTGCTCCTCTGTAATTTCTCATTGGAAAGGTATGTCTCGTCAGTTGAGAATTAGTATATTGCCTCTATCAAAGAGAATTTTATTTTGGGTAATGCTTTTGTTTGTATCAGGATGGTTTCATTTAATGTAAGTAAAAATCTACCTGAGCTGGAGGGAGATACTTCTTAAAAGAGCAGATTTTGTTCACTGCCCTGTATTAAATTGCATTAAGTTTTGGGAATAGTGCTATCTTCTTTTTAGAAGACTGGCCTTTGATTTGTAAGTTAGATATTCAACTGTAAAAGTAATGGATATTGCAGTTTAAGCAGTGAGAAGATGAAGAGTGATACCAGCACTTCAAACTGCCTGTTGCTAAAGGTTTGCAGCAGACAAATGGAGAGGATGGAGGTGACGTGCAGCCCTGTCACCGATCTGTCAGTGCCTCTGAATTTGCCACTGTTCTCCTGATGTTCTCAGTGGGCCCTTGGCACAGACTGATGAACTGCTGTTGCACCACCCTGTCCATACTCCTTTGATCCTCTGGGATGGGGTAGTTACACTTGGAAGTATAGGTGGCATCATAATCCAGCTGGACAGAAGCAGATGCCTAGCTCCTGCATCTTCTGTATTAAAAGGAGGTGAGGACTTTGGTTGCAGGGGCGTTTGCCACCAAAGGAGAGATGACTGTGGAATGAAGATGTAGTGGCTTGTAGGAAGCAGGGACAGCAAGGCTGCTGAAACATAGACTGTCTGGCCAAGGGCATTATCTCCAGAAGAGCTTTCCTCACCAAGAAGCTGTCACAAGCCCAGACATGAAAGAAAATGCCACAGTGCGTGCTGCCTGCACAAGCAAAATTCAGGAGCCTAACTCTGTCAGGGCCTGGAGGTGAAGGAAGGGTGAAGACAGAGCTCTGTTACTGCCTGTTCTTTCCCTATACTGATGCTATACAGGAACAACCAATAGTTGCAGGAACATGGGCCAGCCCAGCTTGCATGGCTCCATGATTGCTCTCTCTGTTTCCTCATTCCCCTACCCCAGTGGGGGATGTGGTCCTCATCTATTGCTTTTTGGAGGTTTCTCCTTCTGAGGGGCAGTGCAAAGAGGTGGAGGAGTGCTTGAAGCCATCCTTGCCATCACATCTTCAAGGCATTGTCCCACCTCTGAGATGGTAAAAGCTTCTATGGGTATGATTACATGTGTATTCTCTATTGTAAAAATGAGCTTAAACGTAGTGATTTGAAATTCCTTGAGATTTGTAAGCTTGGTGCTCACAGTCTTTTATCCATGTGTCTTGTCTTCTCTTTCTCCGTGTGGGTACCAGCCCCACTGCCCTTCCGATTTTGGGGTAAATCTCCGTCTGCTTTTTTCTGGTTTGAGGTTTCGTAGGAAGTGGTGATCATGGGCTTGCAGATACTTGTTTTGAGACTTGCGATGACATGGAAATTCTGAAAAAATCCTTCAGGTAGTGATAGCATACCTTGAACTATGGATTTTCACAGGGAAATCCTCAAAAACTCTTAACTTAACCTGAAACTTAATGATTCTTCAGCCAGCATGTCAATTTGATGAGGCAATGGCAAATGCCAAGTTTAGTGCCCTAACGTCCTATTTAAAGTAATAACACTACTGCACACATCACAACCTACACATAGATCTTAAAGAGAAGTCAGCTACAGGGAATGAAAGAGAAAACCTGCTGAAGTAGATCAAGCTGCAGATCTTTTCAGCAGGAAATCCAGAGATTTTCTTCCCTGTCAGTGCCCTCCTTTTCATATGGATATGCATTACTTGAAAAATAGATGCTTCCAAACTTGATCTAGGCTCTCTGGTGTGGTCCTAAGCTTTTTAAAGGCTAGAACATTGTCTAGAGCGGCACTTCTCAGAGAACAAGTTCTTTAGTACATCCACTGGAGTAACAGTGTCTACCTCTTGCCATGGTGCTGCTTTGAAGAAGGCAGATTGCCTGTGGGTGAATTAAAGGCTCCTTTGCTGTAATGTGGGGTCAAAACTACAGGAGAGCAAAATGTGTCATGCCAGAGAACTTCATACAGTTCTTCAGAGCTTAGGCAGATCACCAACTCAGCTTTGCTCTGGTCTGGTGTCCCAGCTGATCAAGAGTCCCAGCAGCATCCTCTCAGAGACATCAGGAGTATTTCTCCAGCCTCAGAGCACTGTGTATCCAAACAGAAGATAACTGGTCAGTGACCTCTGTTCTGATAGATCCTCAGGACGTTGTGGCACAGTTTTGTCAAGCAGGACCAGGAAGTGATTGTGAAAGGCTGCAGGCACCAGCAAAAGGTCAGTAATTTTAGCTGGAATTCATGCTATGTAGACTCTTTCAGTCAGTGTTGACAACTTGTTTTGTGACACACAGAGATTTCAAGTAGAATCAGTGAACTACTTGCTGCAATCTTGCTGCAGCAGCTTTGAACCTGTTTTAAGATACTAGTATTAATAAGGCTGCATGTGAGATTCCTTTTGTGCCTACACCATGGGTAGCTGTCTCCCTTCACAGCATCCGAAGGCTTCTGGGTTCACACAGACACCAAATGCATGTAACAGACCTACTCATTGTCCCACTGCAAAGACAGGCTCCGCAGTTTGCAGCTGGGGATACTGCTCCCACACTGAGGCATTTGAAAGTGAGACATCACAGCATGCAGCACTGCAGAGCTTGAGCCCTGTGAACATATTTCCAGTATTCCTAGAGCTTCTGACCGTGGGAAATTCAAGGGTAAGGATGTGAGCTCAGAAAATCCAAACAGGTCTTACCATGACTTCATGCAGTAGTCCTTTTCCACTTGTGTTTCCCTGCAAAGCAGGAATGTTAAAAGAAAATCGCTTTTACCACTAGGTGGCATTTAAGGATTGGGTTTGGTGGTTTTTGTGTTTCTGTTGGTGTGGTTTTTCTTTGGTTTTGTTTGTTTGTTTGTTTTTAATGCTCTGAAACACAATATTGAAAATTCCCTAACTAGGCAAAATGGATCGCTAACCTAATTTCCTCCCTCCCTCCAGCTGCTGGAGACAGTCACTGAAATTGGGTTTTGGCTATTCCTTGAGATGATCTGATCTAAGGGCTTCCAGCAGAGTAAAGGAGCAAGACTTGCCTGTTGTGTCTATGGGAATTGGTACCCTAGAGAGAATGAATCACCTGCTTCTAAGGGACAGCTTCTTTCTACCCTTCTCCTCAGGAATCTCTGCTGCTGGGAGATAGCTGTATCCTTAGTGCTGTTGAGTGAACAGGTGCCTTAGCACAGACACTTGAGTTGCTCCAAAGTTACAATGTTCTTTTCTGAACTTGCTATTAATGCAGAGGAATAAATATGGATGTGCCTTTCTTGGTGTACAAGAGATAACATTGCCTGCATTTTATCATTACCCCCTGAGGAGCTTGTCTCAAACAGCAAATGCACACTCAGAGCACGTGTGAGTCACCATCCACCTGCCAGCAGGGACAGGTCACAGGGACAGCATCAACCTAAACTCTTTGGCTTTGATGACAACTTTGTTTACATGTTTTATAAAGGCTATTCAACACATTTTTTCCAGTGGCATAAAGCTTCTGAACATCTGACATCTTTGCTTAGGGATTGCAAACAAATTTTGACAACTTTGCTCAGCTGCAAAGGCAAAAATAGATTAATGCAGGTAGGAGTCAAAGTAGTAAACGAAGGCTGGTCTCTGAAGACAGTGGAGTTCAATATCCAGAGCTCAGGTTGAAGATCCCAGAAAAAAACAGTATCTGATGCTAATGATGCCAAAATAGTTGCAGCTAACCCTCTCTGCTATATCCCCATCCTAGAAGGATCCCACTGGCATGATGATCATGGTGGACTTGTTAGCTTGTATCATGCATTGCCCTTGTCAGTGCAGCAGCAGCAGAGACAGTTCTTACTTTTCTTTGGGGTATGGTGTTGTGGTGTCCTATGCCTGTCATGTGCTCGCACCCAAGGAGCACACGTTCCCACTCTGCTCTTTCCAAGTACCCGTGTGCAAACCCACTTCATCTGCTCCATCTGCACTTCTACACCAACCCTGCTGATGTTTCTCCTGCTCTTCACCCTGGCCTCTGGCTAACAACGGCCAGGCAGCAACACAGAAGTGTGTGGTTTGCCTGCACACTGCCTACAGGGCCTTTGTCTCCCTGTAGCATGCCCCAGAATCAAAGATGACAGTGCTTGTTACAGGAAGAGAAACATCACACAGGTCAGTAACAAGCAGATGGCTAAGACCAAGAAAACTACCTGTGTGGGTTTTATATTATGTGGTAGCAGGGCAGAAAGTGTGCCCACCTCTCCATGGCTGATCACACAGCAAGAGCATGCAAAATTTACACCTGTTCAATCAGCAATTCTTAAATATTAGTAGTTGCTACTAATAATACTGTAATACTTACAGTATTAATTATTACACATATTTGTGAAAGTTGCAGTATTCCCACTTCCGCTCATCGTGCTACAGGTAGCATGATTTTAAAGACTTGGTTTTTGTAAAGAATCAAAAGGAACACAGAAATACTGGATGATGTGCAGGTGTGAATTTGAAATACTTAAACAAATTGCTGACAATTTAACAGCTCTCCTTAAATGATTTTTGCTTGCAAATGCAGTATTTTCCATCTGGGTCACTGTGGGGAAAAAAAAGGAAGCAAAAGAGACAGTTTTGTGAGGGAAAATAGGAAGCAAAGGAGGCAAACTCATCACCAGGTTAATTAAACTGGCATGTTTCTTCAGCTGACTAATATTTCATGAGAAATTCTACAGGTGTATTATCTGTTAAAAAGTAGCTGGGGTAGTGATCCCAAAACTGCTGTAGACATTTATAGTTGTGGACAGATGCATGTAACTATTCATAATGCAATGCTATTATGTTGAGGCTCTAATTAAGAACAAATCAGGTGTGACATGTTTTAATACATATGCTATATGAATTACCTGACATTCTGCCGGAAGCCTGATGAGTTAAAATTATCTCAATAGCTTTATTATCTGAATTGGAGCCAAATGAAATTTAATCTCATTAAAACAAAAAAAAAAGGTCAAATTTTAATATTAATTATAATATAATTAAGTGAGAACCAAATGCAACTCAGTGTCCAGGCTACCCACGGTTTTGATACAAAGCCAAATTTTTAGTTTTTACATGTCTTAGTGTTGACATAGGCAATACATCTGAGTTTTATCTAGTATATAGGTCTTTTCTGCAAAAATTGCCATCTTTTCTATTCTGGGATAAAGTAACATTTAGGATTGTGGAGTTTTAGCTTTTTTCATTCTCGGCAGCCTCTTGAGTCTGATTCATTGCTCACATCCAGAACAGCTTCCATCCCTTTGGAACGGAACAAAAGTTGTGTCAGATAAGCAATGTTCAACATCATATCCTGTTCCCAATTATACCCCGATGATTTTGCTGTAGTTTTTTCCTTCTGGGGGCCCATTTGTCCTAAAAGAGAACATTCAGGCTGTAGTGTTTTCAGTTAGCCATGTGAAACAGGTCTTTCAGTATAAACTTTTAAAAAGGTATTTGTGAATATACTGTCAGAATTTGTATCTGCATTTAACTTGTATTTTCATGTCACACACACATGTGAATCAAAGTGGGTTTAAAGCTTTTATAATGAAAAATGGTTTTTGAGTCACTCAAGTAGAGTGACTTAAGGGGGCACACCTTATTCCTCCCATATAATCCTCATCAGAAATATTTATATAATTTTCCCAATATATTCCACCGAGTTCTCAAACAGATCAGGGACAATATTTACTGCAAAGAAGACACAATACATGACTAGGAGGGTTGTGCTCTTGAAGGGACACGCCGTACTTTGGGTCAGTAACTGTGGTTCAGCTCAACTCCAGAAACACTGCTGACTAGCCAGAGTAGGGGGATGTTGGACATGTTTCAGAGGGTTCCCTGTGCATGATGGTAAAAACTGTGGTGTCTTTCTTTTTTCACTATGCTATGTTGGCTTCCTAAATGTCAATAAATCACAAAAATCAGTGGTTTTTTAGTATGAGCAGAGTTCTGAAGAAGTTCTTTTCTTGCTGTGTGTTAGAAAATGCAGCAAATAAGCAGGAATGCATCTGTGTTTTGAAAACAGGAAGGTGAGGAGTGAAAATTCCACCAAGACCATGGTCTCAAAGCACTCCTCAATTCATATGGCTTTTTGTCTTCCCAAGAAGCTACTACAATGCTTTCTTTCCACATGGAGATTCTTCTTACAAATCAGCTTCTTTGAAACCTTTGGGTTTACCAGGCCCTTCTTTTTAATTGGCATCTCAGGGTGAGTGTGTAAAGAAACATGTAGGAGAACGTTGTTCCCCAGGTAGTAACAGCTACTTTTCTCTCTTTGCCAATACAAATACACCAAATACCTTTGCTAGAATTTTCTTGATATTGACTAGCCTGTACAGTTTGTTTGCCACTGTATTATTCCCTTAAATTTCTGTTGAGATTTTACATGTGCGAATGCAAACCATCACAAAATTTCTGCCTAGATCCCCATCAGCTGCAGAACATGACACCTCCTACTTGTTATTAATCACACCAAAACTCACTATTTGGACTTCTTGTTCTCACTCCAGGGTGCCAGTTTGCCCAGTTTTTGAAGAGTGTGAGACTGGCTGCAAATGAGACCAAAAGAAAGCCAAACGTCTCACTGTTACTGCAGTTTTTGATACCTAATCCAGCTACTTGAGTTAGTGATGACAAACCAGCTTTGAAATAGTAGCAAAACTGAATGAAAGCCTAAATTATATATGAGGCTGCTAGCTTTTTTTCTTTCTTTTTCACTCTTCTTCCTTGTTGCCAAGTCATTCAGCAGTCTTCTTCACTGCAGATGGAGCACAAACACTTCTGGAAGTTGCTATTCATGCCCACAATGATGTTCAGAACCCAGCTACTCATGTCAGGAATACTGTAGTATTAAAGTGTAGTGCTACTCACTGTCATGCCTCTGTTCAAATGACTTCTTGGTCAGTAATCAGTCCCAGCATCATAACTCTGGTGCAAACATCTATATTTTTCCTCTGCACAGTGAGAGGGTTAAGGAGAGAATTTTATTACATTGGCAGTAGAAACTAATCACCTCTACCCTAAGGAACATACTAATAGCTTTTCAGATGAGAGGAGGAAAAAATCTGCTCTGTGCTAGCTAGATTTGTCAATTTAATAGCAAATCATTTTTCTTTTGGCGAAGTAGCCACGAGGAACAGAGATATAAAAATCCTGAGTGATTTTGATGTGAAATTGGATAAGAATTGGGAACTTTTTTCAACAGCTACAATGTACTGAGAAATAAATATATTCTCAAGCCATTGAAACTCTCAGAGGGGCCAGATTGCTCCCAGTGACAAAGGTCTGTGACTTTGATACATATGCACCCTTGTCCAGCAGCTCTTCAGAAAAAAATTTCACAACACAAACATTCTTCCTTATAATCAAGCATTTCAGACAACTTTGTTCCATGGGATGGTGAAGCTTTCCCCTGACTACTATGATCCTTTCTCTCTGTCCAGTCTTTCTGATACTCTACAAGGTTATGTGAAGGAGCTGGGAGCTGGACTGCCAGGCCTGACTACAGGTGGCTACAGCTAATGGACGAGATCTTCTCTGGAAGGCTCAGGGCTGATACCTGGGGCCAGGGGCTATGTTGTTCAAAAGCCAGCAGCAGCAGCAGGGAATCTGGGCCCTCAAGCCTGGATTTGGTGAGCAAAAACTGCAAGGAAAGTCAGTCCCTCTCACAGGAGTGCAGAACTGACAGAGCAGGCTAAGGCCACAGCTGCAGCAATGCCTACATCCTACACTGCCTCTGCACAGTTCTGTGGGTGCCTCTGGCATATGCAGAAATTTAATGGGGAAGGGAAAAGCAGGTCCTTGGTGGTTCTGTGCTCCTCATACTCTCACCTTGGGCATAGCCAGAGCCAAGAGGCAGTGACTCCTCTGCCAGCTGACCACCACCCCAGCGCAAGGGTGTCTGGTGTGGTCCTTCCTTCCTGTGCAGGAGCAGTGGGGCCACAGGTATGGCCAGTGTGATGTACAGGTGTGCTGTCCTGGGGAATTGTGCTCAGGACTGTCCCCATACGTGCTTGAATTTATGAGTGTCAATGCAATTGTGCTGTGTCACTATTCAGCCCCTCCAAGCTTCTCTTCAGCTTCTGGAGTTACACGAACAAGCCTACTCCTCCACTGGCCTCACATAGCTGTATGAGAATACTGAATGTATGTGAGAGGACTCTTCAAGACTTCTGTAACTCTCCCTTCTTGAGACCAGTTTTCTTGAGAGGTTGTGGTAAAATTTTGAGATTAATGAGATTTTTTTTCAGGGATTTCTAACAAAATTTGTCAGGGGGGCAGTATTTGAGTACTCCTGTGGGTTGTTGAGATGTTCTGTCTCTCAGAAAAAAAGTATATTGGTCCTTACAGCTGCAAGATCTTATCATTAGGGTGATGTGCAGGATCTGGTGGCCATGAAGAATTACAGCTCAGACCTGAGCACAGCATGGTTTTGTGTTTGGACTCAGGAAATATCTGTGATTCTGCTTCACCCATCATCTGTGACTAACCCCACCTTTTATGTAAAGAACTGTAGTTCTCCCTAACTTTTTAACCTCAAAGCATTGAAGACAAACCAGGGAGTAACTTGCTTTAAATAATTAGCATATTCTTGTATGCATACATTCCAGGTCTTCACTCAAGGACAACCAATAAATTACCTGTAACTGGAATTCAAATTCTTTAGTGACAGACTTCAAGCAAAGCTAGCTCTTGCTGCTGCCTTTAATGTACTTGGATCTGGTCCATGCACGGAAATGTAATTTAACTTGGGCAGTTATCACAATACCAAAGCAGAACCACTCCTAGAAGTGGTAACAGACACCACCAGGGCTAGCAGTGTGCTTTGTAAATAAACCTGCTTGCTAGCAACCACTCTATGAATCGCTAATGCAAGACACACTGTACAGCACAGATAAAGCTTCAGAGGCGGATCTTAAAAGCATTCAGCACACACAAGGAGCAGCTGCAATATCCCTTCAGTTGCTCCCCTAACCAGATTAGAAAGCCCATGCCAAATTATTGAAGACATGTGACAGACTGTGTGTCTGTCTTCTGCCTTTGCCTACTAGTTTAAGCACATTGTGAAAAGTTTAGCATACTTTTCTTCAAAAAAGAAGATGAAGTATGAAGTTACATTTATGGATCTTATTTCTTTAAGTTATCTCTTACACGGAACTGATATGTGAAGGTGGTGATATTCACAAAGGATTGACATTCAGAGTTGTCCTGTAAATAAAATAGGAACTTCTTTAGTATATAAGTATATGGTGATTCTTAAGGTACCTCAGAGATACCTGACTATGGTGGTTGAAATAAGGTTGTTCTAGTCTGTTTAGAAAAACCTTTTGATCCTGTTAGGTGCTGATAGACTGCAGTGCAAGAACATGTCATTGACAGCATGGTTTTCCAAGGTGATATGAGCTTATTTTGCCTCTCTGGGTGAGCCCCAGCCCCTGGCCTGTGAGCACAAATGGAACTGCAGCAGTTCTAATGGGCTCATGACAGGGTAAGTCATTTGATAGTCAGGCTTGTATTTTCTATCATAGCCAGAAAATCTGCCAGTCACTGATTGAAAGAGGAAAAGAGAAGGCTGGGGCAGGATTTGGAGGGAAAACAAAGTTCCTCTTTGTATGATCAGTGGCCTTTGGTGTGCAGAGATCTTCCAGGTCACAAGAAATGAGAAGGAACAGTTCCCCTGAAATGCCCCACAGATGCAGAAGGTTGGCAGAAACCCAACACAACAAGATGTAGAGGAACACATCAGTGCTGGGTGAAGGTGTCTCTAGCTGAGAGAAGGCATGCTTTACACATGCAGGGCATGAGCAGTCATTGCACACTTCATACAAGCCCCCACAAGCCAGTGCAAACAGCTGTGTATGTACTCATTTTACTGAAAACATTTGTCTCCATTATGTAGGATTTCAGCACCAGGCTGGGTTTTTTTCCAAATAAAAATGCAAGGCAGCTTGAAATCCATCTTAGCTATAAGAAATTGCAAGTCTGCAGATGTTATCAGCACCTGTAACTCATCTTTTCAGACACCATAGTAATGGGTCATGGTAATGACACACAAGTTACATGTTCTTCCCTACAGCCAAAAACTAACTTTGCTAATAAAATGCTTCATCCTGGAAAATCTGATCAAGTAAATGTCTTTCCCCGCAGTGATTGCTGTATGAAATCCTTTGGAATAAAAATTTTTAAAATGTAGAGCCTTGAAGGGTTCTTTAGGTGGTATTTCCCCTCAGAGTCCATTAAGGCAGCATCTGCATTTTTCTGAGAAAGTTTTCAGGTGAAGTGAACCATAAGATTGCTCCCAAGTAAACATTCATCTCTACTTAGAAATGGCCTCATTACTCAGCAGGTTGTACATTCATTACTGGTTCTCGTCTCGAGAGCTTGCAGAGTCACCTGGAGCCTCGTCTAAGTGTTTTAGCACTGGAGAAAATGGGTATTAATGATTGGACCTAATAGGGCCACATTGTAAGACTTTATTTGAATGCCACTGAGTAACTGGGCCACCTGGAGTTGACCTGCCTGAAAATGTCAGCACAGCGTGTGACTATTGCGAGGGTTAGGCACTACTGCTTCGATTAGTCATTTTATGACTCTGTCCCTAAATCCATCCATTCAGCCTTTTTTGGGCTTAAAGCCAACCCCAGCTGCTCAGGCTGGGAACTGCCTTCCCTTAGGAAGACCAAAGGAAATTATTTGTGCTGTGTCTATTTGAATCAAAGATCAGCAGGGGATCTTCCCGTCACAAGTGAGTTCAAGGCTGTGGGTGACAGGTAGGCCACCAGTGTAGCTTATAATGACTCCAGTTAAATCCCCAGCTGCATACTTAATTGCAAGTTAAATTAGGATATTGCACAAAGAGGGTTCCTGATGTAGGTGTCTTGCTTTCTTAAAATAATCTTTAAAAAGCAGTCACATGCCTAAAGCTCTATGATGTGGTAAAACTTTTCTGTCAAGCCATGACAGGTACCAATGCAGCATCTGGATGCAAGTCTGACTTCAGCTCTAACACTTAAAAGATGCTGTCTTTTGAGATAGACATCTCTGGAGTCATCTCTCTTATTTAAAAATGTAGTTACACACTAAATATAGAGATCAAAATGATAAATAAAGTGAATTTTGTGAATTGAATGAAGTGAATTGTGGTGAGTGAGTTCAGGAAAATGTGGTGATCTCCACTTTTCAGCAATAGTATCCATATAGTCTGTGTCTGATTATGGGAAGGATAATTCAAGTCATAAGGGACCTTCAGAAGTCCTCAGAGCAAATTCCTGCCTGGAACAGAGTCAGCAATGAGGTCAAATGAGATTATACAGGATTTGTCCTTTTACTTCAATGTCCATCAGTCTCTGCAAGAGTTTTGATCCTTGACCTCACCTTCTTTCCTCCTGCACAATCTGAGGATCACATTACAGCAAGATAGTTGGACTTGATGATCTTGGAGGTCTTTCCCAACCTTAATGATTCTATGATTCTATGACAGTCTCCTAAGTTTGCACTAAATAATGTGAATATATGTTTAATATATATGTTACGAATTGAGTTAGAGCTTAGACAAGTCCTGCCTTAGCCTGAGATTTCTAGCAGCAGCTTTATTTGAGGTGATCTGCATCCCGAATTGCTCTTGCTCACAAGTTCTTAGGGATGGCCAATTAGGTTTGTTATAAAATGAATTATGTATTTAATAGACACAAGATTAATAGACAAAATATTTTAACAGGATGCTTACTGCACAAGATAAACAAAAGAACTACTGGTATGTACATAAACAGTGCATGATAAAGGTACCTATATTACAGCTAGTGAAGAAATAGCATAGATTTGGGAAATCAACATAACACCACTGAATTGATGATGGACTTTCACTCAGTTCCTGGGAAAGTAACTAGAGACAGGTATCCTCATTTTGAGGAGAGGTCCCCACACATTTCCAGGGAACGTGCAGAAGACTTCTGCTTTGTGAAAGTTTTGTGTAGCTTTTATAGTTTGTAAAGTGAAATGTCTTGTCAGTCAGAAATTCAAAGCTTACCTCCCTTCAGTTTGCTCTCAAGGCAAGATGTTTATTGTCAGCTGGAATGCCACCTCCATGGGGCCAGAGATAACTCACTACTGGACAGAAGTCCAGCCTGGGTTATCTCACCAGTTAGCAGATTCATGTGAGGGGGAAAATGCCCTGAGTTATCTCACCAGCTGATAGATAGAACAGATAAGCTCTGCTGTGATAGAGGGGAAGTTCTGCTACAGTATATTAGCAAAACACTGGGAAATGGAACTCAAAATGCCTCTCTGCTCATTCATACCTTATTAAATTGGTTCAGTTCATCCCTAATTTTGATTCTTGCCTCACCTACTTTCTTCAGCATTTAACAGGATCTCACAGAGTAGCATCCAATTTCTGCATTAAAAAACATTTCAAAAAATGTGCCATATTTTTTGCCATGTAGCTGTCACTATAATATAAATGTCTCAAAAAATTTTTTTTATATACAGCAGAATTATATTTCTGAGTTTCACACTAGTCACAGGTCTGTATCAATTGGCTTGCCAGCTCTTTAGCATGTCTTTTTTATGTTTTCAAATACAGACTTGCTTTTTGTTTTGTTTGTGATCAAAGATGTCTGTTGTTGATACTACGGTCCAGCTTGTCAGTTGATTACAAAGTTGTATGAATTTGCTATCCTATTTCAGTACATCATTTATTTTCCTTGGGAAGATCTTAAACAGATGATCGTGCTTTTTTAGGCACTTTGGAGAGATACCTCCATTTATCAATCTGTGAATGGTATATCCTTAATGAAATAACCGGCAGAAACTTTTCCAAATCATCGCCACTCCTTCCTGTCTGTGCAGGATCTTTGACCAAAATGGAGAATGAGCTCCACACTGAAGCAGCCTGGGTGCCCTCCCCTCCTGCTTCAAAGATGCCTTCAAAGCTCCCAGACTCCCAGATGCCTGCAAATAGTAGTGTTATTGCTGGAAGTTACCAATGCTGTAAGTTAGGAAAAAGCAGTCACACAACTTCTTCTGCCTATTCTACAGATTCTATTTACCAAGCAAGCTCTCATCTTGGGCTGAAAGCATGACTCAGACCTATGTGAAAAAGTATTTCAAGAAGCTCATGAGTCTTAATCATTATCCTCCACCAGATGTCAGGGAGCTCTCAAAGTTTTTCAGAGACAAAACTCCAGTTCTTATCCATCTGCTCAGGACTAATTAAAATTTGATCTGGACAAGACAAAAATTTATGTTGAATAACTTCCCACAGGAAAAAAAAGTGAGAGCGAGACAATTTCTGTGAAACAATTAGCACTCTGTAGGCCACAAACATTCAGAGCTGTTGTTGCCATCCTTTTGCACTGTAATGTTGACAGGCAATCCTTTTGTCTCTGTGCTTATGAGGAATGTCTTTAAACGGTCCCATTACTTTTAATATCTATCTACAGGCCCCAAAAACCCATTTTGGAGAGGTGAGCTGCATTGGTGGCTTGTGCATAACTCTGCTGCATCGTGGTGCAGGCTACTGTGGAGAAGTGTTGTAGGCTTGTAACTGTGCAAAAGAAGACTGTGTTTGTCATCCTTGCCTAAAGGCAGGAGATGTAGAAACAGCGTCCAGAAAAAAGGGAACAATTGCTGAAGCATTTCATCTAGAGCAATTGCATTCAAAACCAGAGTAATAGAGAGATAGTTTTTCTCTAACAGGAGTTAAAGAAGAAGCTTTTGTCTTTAATTGTTAGTGATAAATCAAAAAATATACATTTTTATGAATATCTGAGAGAGCAAGTAGTCATAATAGAAATTCTTACGTAACATCCAATGTCTAAGTGTAGAAACATAAAGGGTTGTTTAACCTGGAGAAATGGAGGCTCAGGGGACACTTTATCACTCTCTTCAACTACCTTAGAGAAGGTTGTAGTCAGGTGGGAGTTGGCTTCTTCTCCCAAGTGACAAGCATTAGGGTGAGAGAAAATAACCTCAAGTTGTATCAGGGGAAGCTTACCTGGATATTAGAAAAAAATTTTTCGTGGCAAGACTTGTCAAATATTGAAACATGATTTCCAGGGAAGTGGTGGAGTCACCATCTTTGGAAGTATTAAAAAGATATTTAGATGTGTGTGGCACTTGGTGTGTGATTTAATGGTGGACTTGATAGTGCTGGGCTAATGGTTTAATTTAATGATCTTAAGGGTCTTTTTCAACCTAAAAAATTCTATGATTCTGTGGTTCTAAATAACTATTCAAAGTGAAAATAATCTGTATTATTCCATATAGTGGGCTAAAAAAAGGGGTATAAATCACAGAGGATTCACGCTGAAATTTCATTCCGGTGACTCAGATAGTTGTTTCCAGAAGAAGCCCCATACATAAAATGTATGATAAGAGAAACATAACTAATCATTTTTAAAACCTGTAAATTTTAGAGGCTTATTTCCCCCTCCTCCCCTTATCTGCTTCACCAATGCCATCACAAAGCTATCATCCAGCAAGCAGAGCAGGTAGCACTGCAGAAAATATGTGCAAGGAATTGGGAAGCAGGTACTATGAAAAAATGTAATTATGCTATATAAAAATGTATTTCTTTTGGGACATTCATATTAAAGTGACAGCTACCTCCTAAGAAATACAGGGTATTTTTCTAAAATGTGGAAGTTAAACATTTCTCTGCAAGATTCTATCTAGACCTGAAAAAAACAGGTTTGATTCCTAGACTAGCTGGTGAACATATGGAGCACTTTTCCAACTTGTTCTGTGGAATGGTAAGACTGACATTAAAGAGCAAAAATGGAAGATGTATTCGGTAGCCCCTGGGAGAATCTGGTGTGAGGGCCAAAAAAGGGAAATGAGGGATAAGCTCTGCATTCCTGATGTGAGCTCTGAGCCTTTTTATTTGGATTTTGACTGATCAGGTTTCATACTTTCTATGTGATCTTTCTCCTTAAGGTACCCATTGTTAAACTCAAAGGATTCACCAGGAAATATATAAATAATTTATGTCTTCTGCTGTATAATTGTTGTGATGTATTTAGCTATGTGAAGTTACAGCCTTACCTAGTTAGTTGACAAAAATACTTTATTTTTTAAAGTTTTTCCTCTGGATTTTTTCATGGAACTGAGGATGTTTGTTTTTCTTTCGTTGCCTAAGAACAAAAGGCTTCAGTAAATGTTCATCAAGAGAATAATAACTATTTTGAATATGCATTTTTCTTTTTGAATCATCTTTTCAAGGGAGACTTACATACATCTTACCAAAACACTTGCCATGATTTCTCCTGGGGGAAGGTTCACTGCTGCTTGTGCTGCCTCTACACAATTGCTTCTGTTTGTCTTTTTAGGGAACTAAAACTGAATAGATCAATTTCAAGAATACCTTGATGACTGGTAATACATGAATATCAGTAAATACTTGTTTGATTTAGGGTTTTTTTGTCTTGATACCTGAGAAAAACAGAAGATATATAAAAAACCAAACAGTATGAACTCACAGTTATACTCATGAACATTTGAGTGAATTCAAGAGACAACATTGGAGAAGTGGGCTTATATTGTATTTGCAGGATTTTATTTCATTTCAGTCCTCATCTGTTCTTGTTTCTTCAGAGAATCCAAAGACATCATTTGGGATCTGAGGGCTTTGTCATACCTACAGCTAAGTGATTAATTTGGAAGGACTTTCTGGCTGAGTCATAACCTTCAAAGACACCTCTTCTGCGATGCCAACCAGCATTTCCACATTCTGCATGCAGCCACATATTACCATAATACTGTGAACCACCTGTTTGAGTCTGTCCAACATTTTCTGGCAGTAGCTAGGGGAAAAAAAAAAAGGTTGCTTTTATTCTGCCTCATTTTCCTGTTCTGCTATACAGTGCTTCCCCGGTGTCACTGGGTGGTGGGAATTAACCAGGTGAGATGCCCAACATCCCAGGTGTGATGCCCAACATCCCAGGTGACACACTCAGTCAAGCCCTTCCTCAGCAGAAAAGATGGATTTCAAAATGTTTTTCCCTAACAGCTGCTTCTGCTGTGATGCAGGCAGGCAGGAGCTTAGGGAGGTGGCTGGACCAGTTACCAGAGCCAAGGGTTGCAAGAGTCCCAGCATATGCCTATGCCCCCCAGGAGGGGATTTGTGTGTACAGCCATAGGCAAGTAGAAGGCGGGGGCAGGTGCAGTGGCTCTCAGCTTGGGGGACCATGCTGGCTGTGGTGGGACTGGAGCCAGGGGGCCTGCCTCACTTGCCAAGGGTAGAAAACTCCCATGGACCTGGGGGGGAGCTAGGAAGAAGCTGGTAAGTGCAGTTATTCTCAGCTCTCAGCAGCTGCCTCCACATACCATCCTTAATTTCTTCAGTCTTGACTATCTGTTCATTAAGCCAATTCAAGTTAGCCTTAAAGTGTAACTAATATTAAGATCTGTTTCCTGTGCAGAAGGTAGCAGGTCCCAGAAATTCTCTTATCTGGGGAAGCATGATTCTGGAGCCAAAAAGCCTCTCCATCACCACGGGCTTTGCACAACACGCAAAGTTTGGTTTGCAACTCAGGAAAGTGAGGTGTTGATCAGAAAGAGGATAAACTGGCTGTTTTCCCATCACTAATATCAGGGTCATGGCTAACATTTCCTTTTTCAGGAATATGACTTACTTGTCTTCAGTTTCTTTTCTCTGTCTGCTCTAGAGCTATTATAATGGTGATTTCTGTTACTTTATTAGTGACTCGGTGGCTTTAAAGTGGGACTTTTACAATGATGTTATACTAATATCTAATTGAAAATATTTTAGTTGAAACCTGAAGTGTGTTGACATTTTAACTTCACCTCTGACTCAAATAATTAGTACATTAAATGGGCACTGAAATATCATGAACAGCCAGTTTTGAAGTAAAGTATTTTAAATTGAAAAAAAATTAAAGCTAATTGAACATGGCATATCTTTCAGAAATTTTAAGTAACAGCTTAAATGCACTGAATACCAACCCCCTTCCTTCTCCCAAGCACAAAAAGTATTTTTTTCTTTTAAACATCAAAATGTCATGAATGTGCCTTTCAACCACATTTGTTAAGAAATGCACTGAGGGGTGGTTAGAAGTAAACATGAGTTTTAAATGTTCTTAATTGTTTATCCTGCTCATTGTACAGTCTTGGAGCTCATTCACCCCAAATGAGAAAACAAACAACAGTTATTTCCATGACTCACAAGCACAAGCACTCAGAAAAAAAAATACAGAGTGTTTAGATACTAATCTGAGATTTTCTTGCTCCTTGAAGTAAAAACATATTCACAGCTAGTAAAAAACCACTTTGGTCATAAAGGACTAGTAGTAATTGCATTCAGGAGCTCAAAATGTTGATGCTGTTGTTGGCTCTCTCCATTTTTGTTCCTCAGTCTTGGTCTTTGCCATGTAGTTGATAAGACATAATCAAGGTTTTCAGTGAGATAAATACCCTGCTCTCCTCCTTTGAAAGTTAAATAAGATTTAGGGGGTGGAATAGAGATATTTACTAGCTTTGTAATTTGAAAATCAATTGCTATTAATGAACAACTTTCTTACAAAACACACAAACCACTTTTCATTCCCATTCCTATTCTGCCAGTGCAGTAAAAGGCATCTGAAATGTCAAGAATGGTTTTCATTTAATCAAAATTAATATTTATTCATCAGCTGAGAGATTTATTAAGGAGCTGTCTCTAGAGGAAAGATGAGGGGGGCAGCTGATGCATCCTTTTGACTGTGAGGCCTTAGACAAGACAAACATGCAGAGACCATGAGAGGAAACAGCAGCAGAGACAGAAACCCTGGGTCCATTTCTGGCATCTTTTATTCTTAGCTTCATTGCAAGCAAAATTCAGGTAAAATGCTTAAACCTGTTTTTCTGACTTCTGGTCTCACAAGGTCATATGGAACTTCTAAGGTCACCCATCTTATGGATTTATGTGTCAAAGGCTCAGCTCACTGGCAAAAGATACGGACTAGGACATGCTCAGAAGAAGAAGAAGAAGGAGAAGAGAAAGAAGGAGAAGTAAGTCAGCTAATGCAATAAAGAAAAAAGATCTGAGGTGAGGGGGGACACTCAAATCTCTCACCCCATTGAGGGCACAGCTGTCTCTACAGGAGCTGGCAGCATCTTGCTGAACACAGTGGCCAGTTGTGGATAGTTTCATATGGTCACTGAGGCCATTGTAGTCTGGGAACACCCAGGCTGTCTGGGTCTCTAGGTCTTGGGGCTCAGTGACTGCTCCAGAGCATACCTAGTACCCCCAGCACCTTTGAAGATATGCCCCATGTGACATCAGCTTCTGCAGCATTCTCAGCAAGGCTGGTGTAAAGGGAACAGCACAGGCAGGACAGAATGGAGTTAGCACCTTTTATTGACTTCAGCTGGCTGACATCTTCCAGCCACATGTTTCTTGTCTGTTTTAATATTGGAAATGTTGGTTTGACCTGCAATCATAACATGGTTTTACAACTCTTATCCCTTGTGTCCTACTGGTGTCTGATTTTTGGCAGAGTAAACTACTCACATGCAGGCTGGTCCATGCTGCGTGGAAGAAACTGCTCTCTGAAACATGCCCAGGTCTTGTACTGAAGAGCTCTGGTACAGAACAGAGGCTGGCAGCTGGTCAACGCTTACCCAGACTGATGGCTCATCAGCCCTTTTTGGTTGCTGGCACCCTCTGGTAAAATGATATAAATATTTTAAGTGAATCTCAATAATCAGCATCCAGGATAACAAATCTATGCCATTCCATTAACATATCCTCCTGCTTTATGAACTTAGGTAAATTGCAAAAAAAAAAGGGGAAATTACTTCTCTGTGTTTTGATCTCCCCAAAATAGCTGTATTTCAGCATACAGTTTGGACCCATAGACTTTCTCAACTTGCAGTTACCGTATTTGATACATGAAACCTCAGGTTGTGGCTTAAAATAATTCTGTATTATCTACTTGAAGCATCTTTGCTATTAAAGTCCTGTACCACTAGACTCCAGCTCCTACACACAAAGTGCTATCTCCTTCTACTTCATTTGAGTTTCAGAAAAAAACAAATGGACTGAAAAAAATGAGTATCATTACAGCTAAAAGATGACTTCACTATGTATCCCTGCAATCATTCTCTTTAAGCCAGCATGGAGGGAAGGAGGGTGGGGAATTTTGGACCCTTGACAGAATCCCTATTAAAGGCCAATTTATTCTTCATTATTTAATAGACAATTTTGAAACCACAAATATCAGTGGAATAAAAAATGGTTTATGTAAGTAGCAGTGGGAAAACTCTGTGGTAAACCAAAGGTGAGACTAATCCCCTAAGAGTGAGGAGTGAGTAATCACAGCTGAGTCAGACAGAGCAAGATTTCACTGGGTGCTGAGTGCGTCTGTGAGGAGCTGAGCATTTCCATTCCTGTGACAGTGGTCACTACAGGAAAGGCAGGACCTATGTGAGCACCAGAACAATTTGGAGAAGACAAGTGAAAGGGCTGCTTGAATTTCTAGTGAAACCTGACCAAGTGGCTTTTTACTATCTGTGTAATGAGAATTACCACTGAGCAACACATTACTGGGGGTAAAAATGCTTCATGTCATTCCTGCAAAAAAAGCAAAAAAGAGTCATTACAGTGCATTTCTTTAAAAAGGCCAGATAACCTGTTCAAGAGTGCTATTAAGCCAGGAACAGCATGATCTAGAACAATAGACTTATTTCCAATGCTCAGCTAAGATCGTGCCACTTCATAGCTCTTGTTAAAGGTGTGCAACATCAGGAGAGAGTTTAGTATGCCATTTCTCAGGGGAGCCATTTGCCTTATGGTATTTGCAGCTTGCATAAATAGAGGATGAGAGGGATGTTGATTCTGAGTCTTTTTCCTAAGTATTAATACTGAAGAAAACAAAACAGGTGGGTGGCTAGGCCCCAGAGAGTGCTCTGAAGATGGCAAAGGGAAATCACATCCTTTAACATATCCATTTGCAACCTTTTGTCTAATGGGTTGTCCCTGGAAAGCAAAGGTGTGTTCCAAATCTCTATCAGATTCTTAGTTAGCTGTTGTTCTCAACAAACTGAGAAGTCTCAGGCTGTTCCAGCAGCCGGTCACTGCCAGAAAGGGGAGATTGTGTTTCCACCCTCTCCCAGCCTCAGTTACTCATGCCTGGCCCCGAATCACAGTAGCTCACGGAGTCCTTTGCTAAGCTGCCCTGTCTCGCTGGCTTGGCAGGGAGTGATGTGACAGGTTCTCCATGCAAGTGGCACAGAGGAAGGTCAGACACACTGGAAAAGCCAGAAGGAGGGAAGAGGAGGACATGAGCAATGTGTCTCCAGCCTCAGTCACTAGCATCCTCTGACATCCCAGCAGAGCAGACAAAACCTACTCTTTTCCTGGCTTCTTTAATTTTTAACAGGTAAACAGCTTTACACCCTCCCTTCTCCATGTCTCTGCCATTATGAGGGATGATGATAACGATGATGACATGAGCACAACTTACCTGCTGGCTTCATTTGGTGGTGTGTCTTTGTAGGCTCCTAGCTTCTCCCCTTGGGTAGTTTGGGGTCTGTGTGCTTCCTGGCAGAGTTGTGCTCGCTTACCTTGCCTGCTCCTGAGGCTTACCCAGACTTGGTGGAAAAAGCAAAAGGGTGAAAATAAACCATGCTACAGATTCCAGTCAGATGTTCACTTCTAAACACACGCTTGAAAAATAATGCTCTATCAGTATCAATGCACATCAGTGACCATATTGTTCAGTCTTGCATTTGGGAGTGCTTTCCAATTAAAAGCAAATCACTGAAAGAGACTTTCAAATTGGTTTCATTGAAGAAGAAGAAATGAAGGGAAGCTACTTGAGATCTGACAATAGCTGGAGTGATTTGTAAGCATGAAGCACGCAAGATAACATTTAATTAACAGTGGCAAAAATAGAACATCACTTTGAATTTACGTAAGTTCTCTTGTTCTACATATGAGCAATGCCCTTTCTTTAAGTTTTTCTTTTCAGAAAAATGTGTTAACCCTCCATTCCTGTAGATGATACACCAATCACAGACTGGGCAGCATTTCCCCTCCCTTTTTTGAAGATTTCAATATTCACATGTAGGGTACCCAGACAGTATGTTCCAAAAAATCTCAATCAAATAATTTTCCCTAAAGCAGTGAAAATGACTGATTGTATAGTAGAAATTACAAATAAATCCTTATATCTAACTGTTCAGATAAACTGTTTGTTTATTAACTGCTCCATGAATTTGAAGCATCTCTGTGGCATATCAACTATTCTATCCAGAGCATAAGGAGAAGCTGGGATGCCTGCAGCTCAGGTGACAATCCTGAGCCCTCGGATCAGCAAAGCCAAACAAACAGGGTTTTGGTGCCAGTCGCCTGGTCCATTTTGGATGCCTGCTGCTCCCAGGCAGTTCCTCACTGCTGACCAACGAGAGGGCCCTGACACTGTGGATGACTCCAGTTATTCAGTGAGATAGATCCTGAGAGGGTCTTGGCTCAGAACACACCTCCCAGCCCCATTATTACTCCAGTGATCCCTACAAATGGGAAACCCTTTCCCACAGCCTCTGCTCAGCACACAGTGTGACAGTTTCCCTCCTGCATCAGAATGTCAGTGTTGAGACACCACTGCAATGGTCATTAGGTTTGCCCCAAAAGCCCTCTGGCCTGCTGTGCCTCCCTTTGCAGTGAAGCTGGACAAGTTGCCGCTCTAGGGACACCATTCCTGCCCACCTGCTTTGAGAGGCTGAGATGGCAGGCTGATGACAGACCATCAGCTGTATAGTAGGATCCATGCTGCTGGACAGGGTGCCTACCTTATTCACTGCTCCTCCAATTCCCTGGTCATGGAGAGGGTGTTTTGGACCTGGAATACAATTGGAGGGACCATATAATGCAGAGTAGCCAGGTTCTGGCCTCCCTGTCCATGGAGAACTCCACCCTTCACTGGCTAAGGCCTGGAGCAATAGATGCAGCTATGGAGTAAGCGCCCAGATGGTCTGCTGGCTCCTCTCCAGACAGGGCATCTCTGAGGGGCTGGGGACTGCACTGAGCACACAGCTCACTGGCATTTGAACACACTTGGTTTTACTCCATTTTTTGAGTTTTGCAATCTTACTGCATACTCCACTACACCTCTGTAAATTAGAAAACATCAAAGAAACCATATCCCAGTATGAAAATCAGCAGTAATTAGTAGTAATAGTAAGTTGTACAGGAATTAGTAGTTAGCCCACTAGTAATCAATGACTAATTATGCATGGCACTAAATCAATTCTACAAGAAACATGAGCATAGGTGGGATCTATTTGTGTGATCTTATTATTCAGAGTTAAGGTGTGCTCCAGTTTTTGTGACAGTTGTTTTAAAGCTGCTGGCAGAACTGACGGCTTTTCAATGATGGCACCTCCTAATCATGCTCCTGGGTTGTGATGAACCAGCCTGGTCTTTTCCAAATAATTTCCCTTCTGCATTTGATGCAATGCAGGCTCCAAAATCTACTTGACTTTGACGTGTCCTCTGTAAAGTATGCAAATACACACTTGTCAGAACTTTCTCCTCCTGCTTCACTTTTCCTTAATAAGACAGTAAGAACAACTGTCCAAATCAGCTAAGAGATGGGAACACACTCTGATGGATCATGTTCCTCAATTAATCTGGTTTTGGATAAGAGCAAGCCACAGCCTATGGGACAAATCCCCCAGGATTCAGTCTAGTTAATTCTTCCTTTTAGATTAGATCATCTGAACACCATTTCCACTGTATCCTCACCTCCCCACAAAATTGTACCATTCACTGCCTGTAGAGATTGACAGCTCAGATGGGCTGAGAATGAGCAGGTTTCTTATTTTTGTAATCCCCTTTATCTGTGTTCAATCTAACCAGATTATGATAGTACACACACAGCAATTTCTGTGTTTTGTGAAGAATCTATTTCTAACATGAAAAATACTGTATTTGGACGGGTAGGGCTGATATAGCTGTAGTGACAAATGGATCGGCCAAAAACAATCTCCTTCCAAAAATAGCTACATGTTTGGATGTAATAAGATGATAAATGTTGGTGTCAGCTGCATTAAGAATGGACTTTGTTATGCAGGGATGGCTTTGTGAAGCCTTCCAGATTTACTTCTTTTCTGCCTCTTATTTTGAGGATACAATTCTTCCTGCTTCTAAGCTGGTCTTTTATATTCTTTGTCATCTCCTCTGCTTAAAGGAACCCAGTGTACTTTACCAGGAGTCTTTTTTCACCAATTACACTAGTAATGTTTCTTCTTCCCAAAGCTTCAGCTCAACCCAGGAGCTCGCAGCAGCATGAAGACAAAGGATTTTTAGTACAATAAGAAACTGCCTACACATTCCCAAAGGTGAGGCTGGAGCTTGATTGATTAAACAGTCAGAGACCCTGTTTGGTTATCGCTTCATTTGGAATGCTTGATTTTTGGCTTCCAGTTGATTGTTGTATCTGGCAGGACTGAAGGAGGATTTACTATATCTCAAATGCACTTATGGCAGTGTAAGAAATATGCCTTTTCAATCTCATTTGCTTGCAAACTGGCCAAACCAAAATATTTTTAAGAGAAACAAAAAACTTGGGTCTGTATTGAACCTCCTTAAAAAGGTGGCCAGTTTAATGCTCAATTTACTACAACACCTGGATTTGAGCAGGATTGAGACCAACAGCTACTTAGAGGTACTGATTTTTGTCATGTCTTGTATCTTCACAGAAGCAACAACAAAGTGCTTTGAACCTGCTTGTTGTCCTCTCTTCTTGGTGTAGTCCTTGGACCCAAAGAACTCATCAGAAGGGAATTTTTCCCTTGTAAATATAGAGTTCTTAACTCAAAAAGTTGTGAAATCTTTCCAGTAAGGTTAGATTTTGATTGTGTCCCTATACACCCAGCTTTGTGTTGAAAGGCTTTTTGGGATCTGAAAAATCCACGTGCAGATGACTCTGAAATCAGGAGGTGCCTGGTTTGTTTTGCAGTAGGTGAGAGGTGTCAGTCATGGAGCTGCATGTGTCCAGCTCCTGCTGAGCCACACCCCTCGTGTGACTTCTCACCACTAGAAGGGGTTTTGGACTGGAGGAAACCAGGTAGGATCAGCTGAGACTCTCAGCAAGTACCCCCATCACAGTATTTGGTCTTCTGACTCCTGAACAAGCTGACAGAAGTCATCACCATCCAGCTTATTTGAGTTCAGCCCATTCTACTGTGCTGCAGATATCTGCTGGTATCTGTCAGTTAATTAAAGCTGAGTTTTCCAAAGACAGTGATTGTTCTTCAGACAAATTATTATGATTTTTTATCATCTGCCATTATGATAATTGTATAATTTTTTTGTTGTGTGACAAGTACTCAGTCATCCCCTCTACTATTGCCTCATTTTGTTTAAATAGCTGACCTTTATGTCATATTTAAATGCATGCCAGTGCCTGCCTCTATCTGCACATGTCCAAGGTATGTGCAGTGGGCTCTGATGATGGTCAGACTGAATGATGGAGCAGCTTCTGCTGCTCTCTTCCACAAAAAAGAGCCCTCCCCAAGCACCTCCTCACCACCAGCAGTGGGAAGCATCCAAGGGCAGGAGAAATCCTGTAGGAGAAGAGCCAAGATTATCCTTACTTGACAAGTGAGAGCCAGGGAGGGCACCAGGGGAAAGGAGGAGAGCTGGGGTGCTGTACCTGTGAGTTTAAAGTTCAGAAGGTGTTTCTCCTCCAGCTTTGGGGCATGTCAGCCCCTGGCACAGAAGCAATGAGGTGCTCCTCATATGGCTTCTTCTCTAGGCCCTTTCCCTTCTTCATAGCCCTCCTCTAGATGCTCTCTAATAGCTTTATGTTTTTCTTATACCGTGGCACCCAGAACTGCCCCCAGCACTCGAGGTGAGGCCCAGTACAGAGCAGAGCAGGACAATCCCCTCCCTTGCCTGGCTGATGCTGTCCCTGATGCCCGCAGGACAGGGGTGGCCCTCGTGGCTGCCAGGGCACAGGGGGTGCCAAGTGGTGAGACATTCATGAACTGTGTGCTCTTCATGAAACAAGCATCATGTGCTTGACCTGAAGGACATGCTAGGGGGTCTTCAAAATGTTGTGTGAGTCCTGATGAGGGACACTGAGCACCAGTATATAGATGAAAGGCAAATTTTGTTTATAAATCTGCTTGCTTTCCTGTTGAGGGGCAAAGTTATAAAAAAAACTATTAGTCAACACTGTAATTGATGGTTTGATGGTAATTTGCAGCAGAATGGTACCATGAATATCAATTTTATTCAAAAGAACAGATAATGAAAACTTTTCATTTTGTAGTGACTCACGTGTAATACACTGCATTTCCTTTAATAGGAAATGATGTGCGTACAAAATCCATAGTTGCTATGATTAGTTGTTGCTGATCTTTAAAGATAAGAAGCAAAGTGGGGGGAAAAATTGAAAACTGTGTCAATTTATCTACAAGAAAGTTACTCAGATACCATAAGTAATGAGTCTCTGAATAAAAATGACTATAATGAATCACTTCCTTGAAGTATAATTTTGCTGTGTTTAGAACTGAGTAAGTACAGCTTTGAGGTCCTAAGAAGTATGCATTTCATGCGGGCAAGTGAAATTTCTTAGAGTCATTAAAAATTAGTTTCATCTCTGTAACATAATTGGTACTACATAGATTCCAGTGAAGGATAATGGAGTTCAGAGCTTTTTGTCCCCTATGTGTAAAAAATAATGTAATCCCTGCAGATGCATAAAATCTACTTGGCTTGTGAAGCCAGTGCAGTGTGATGGCACTGGAGATGGGTTTCAAACTTGCAGCAGCAGACATTAGGTGGGAAGGAGGTCATACAGTCAAGCACTTAATGTGTTCTGAAAATCTGCTTTCCTTACTATTCAGCTTCCGTGAAACTCCTCCCTAACTGTTGATTGAAACTACACCACAGAGAAAGCAGGGCATGATTTCACAGACTCAGTGTTAGCAGAGCAGATACTTAGAAGATGTTTTGCAAGTTGCTTAGACTGCCATTCAGAAAGACCAGACTTGTCTTGCTCTGAGTGCTTATTTTCATTGCCAGTTGTGAAAGATAAAAATCAACAAAATTTTAGCAAAAAACTTCAACTTTAAAAAATTATTGTGCATTATTACAGGGAGTTGCACATTACCACAAATAAATCTATAATTTTTTTGTTACTGTTTTATGAAGAAAGAATCTAATTCTGGGAACAGATGGTCACTTCACAAAGCAAGAAATCATTGTAATATCTCACTATTGTTGCTCTTTCTAAGTTACAATTGTTCTTCTGAGTTTTGACCTCCAAAGACAGAAATCAATGGAATTGAAGAATCATAAAATATCCTGAGTTGGAAGGAAGCCACAAGAATCAAAGTCCATGTCCTGGTCCTGCACAGGACATCCCTGTGAATCACACCATGTGCCTGAGACCATTGTCCAAACTGTTCTTGAATCCTGTTGGGCTTGGTGCTGGAGAGCCTGTTCCAGTGTCCAACCACCCTCTGGGTAGAGAACCTTTTCCTGATATCCAACCTAAACCTTCCCTGTTACAACTTCAGGCCATTCCCTTGAGTCCTGTCACTGCACACCACAGAGAAGAGATCAGTGTCTGTCCCTGCTCTTCCCCTCATGAGGAAGCTGTAGACTGTAATGAGGTCTCCCCTCAGTCTCCTCCAGGCTGAATAAACCAAGTGTCCTCAGCTGCTCCTCATACAGCTTCCCCTCAAGGCACTTCACCATCCTCATGGCCCTCCTTTGGACACTCTCCAATAGCTTTATATCTCCCTTATCCTGTTGCACCCAGAACTGCCCCCAGCACTCGAGGTGAGGCTGCCCCAGTGCAGAGCAGAGCAGGACAATCCCTTCCCTTGCTGGCTGGTGATGCTGTCCCTGTTGTCCCCAGGACACAGGTGGCCCTCCTGGCTGCCAGGGCACTGCTGGTTCATGTTCTACTTGCCATCAAACAGGACCTCCAGGGCCCTTTTCCCAGTGCTGCTCTCCAGCCTCTCATTCCCCGGTCTGTCTGTACATCCAGGGTTGCCCCATCCCAGTGCAGAATCCGGCACTTGCTCTTGTTAAGCTTCACATGGTTGGTGATTGTCCATCTCTCTAATTTGTTGAGGTCTTTCTGCAGGGCCTCCCTGCCTTCGAGGGAGTCAACAGCTCCTCCCAATTTAGTGTCATTGGAACAACTTCAATAAAAGATTTCTAATGCACCTTACTTACTGAAAATAACCCATAATTTCTGAGTGTTTCTTCCTTTTTAAATCCCAAACAGCTTGGACAAGTCTGTATATGTTTCTGTATCAAATCCTATTTTATCAGGCTCTTGGCTGATATTATCTCAGTTCTTTAGAGCACAGTGCAAATAACATCAGGATTGTGGGTTTGATCCTAGCATGGAGACTATTCACTAAAAAGTTGGATTTGGTGATCCTCGTGGGTCCCTTTCAACTCAGAATATTCTGTGATCTGTGATTGCTCCATGTTGGTGGGTTCCGTAACAATGTTCCCCTTTCCATTGCCAAAAAACTCGTGGCAAACATTTTTCAGTTGACTGATTCTTTCAAATCCCTGGGCTCACTTCTCTAGGGACAGATTTTTTCCCCAATACTTCCAGGATATTTCCATCTTCTCTTCTGAATAATTTTAAAACAAAGATTTTGCACTCACTTTTAAATCTCTGCATTATTATTCACAAATTTCATTCATACCTGGTAGAGATGAAAATAAAAACCCCAACATTTCAGCTGAAGAATTATTGCCAGATTTTAAGTAAAAGAGTTTTCCTTGTCAAATCTCAATGGATTTGAGCTTTTTAAGGCAGGAAATTCAGCCTCCCTCTGGGCAACTCATTACATTATTTTTTCTGAACAGCCACCTTGGATTTAATGTTAGTCCAGCAATGGAGGAGTTGATTCATGTCTGGTATCCTTCTGTCTTTAAAGAGGTTTCTTTTCAGCAAGAATTGCCGATTACTTCCTTTTTCTGCAAACATAAACTCTCAACAATAGGATCTTCAGTAGTTTCTGTGGTGCTGAAGAGTTTTCCAGTCATTGCTTGAGTGTTGGCTAACTTACCAGTACAAGGCCTGTGGTTTTCTTTCTACGTTTCTTTCTTTTTATATCACTTCCTTAAGAAAAAGTCAGTGGTGATGCCAAGTAAATTGGAGAGAAGGATTTTATGGGTGGATTGTTAGGTGGATGAGGATTGCCTTGAGAGTTGCATCCAGAGTGTAGTGGTCACTCCACATCCAGAGTGTAGAGTCAATGGCTCTGAATCCCAGTGTACATCAGTGACAAGGGGTGTCCCTCAGCGGCCTGCACTGGGACCAGCGTAATTTAATATCTTCATCAATGTAACAGAAAAAGGGATCAGTAAATTTGCAGATTACACCAAGCTGAATGGATGTGGTGACATCCAGAGGGTCCTGGACAAGCTCTAGAAGAGGGCCCATGGGAATCTGGAGAAGTTTAACAAGACCAAGTGCAAGGTACTGCAGCTGGGTCACGGCAACCCTGGTATCAGCACAGGCTGGGTGGGGGATGGACAGATCAGAGCAGCCCTGCCCAGAAGGACTTGGGGGTGCTGGGGGGTGAGAGGCTGGACATGACCCAGCCATGGGCACTCACAGCCCAGAGAGCCAAACGTGTCCTGGGCTGCATCCAGAGCAGTGTGGGCAGCAGGGCCAGGGAGGGGATTCTGCCCCTCTGCTCTGCTCTGCTGAGACCCCACCTGCAGTGCTGCATCAGCTCTGGGGTCCCAGCACAGGAAGGACATGGACCTGCTGGAGTGAGTCCAGAGGAGGCCACCAAGATGATCAGAGGGATGGAGCACCTCTCCTACCAGGAAAGGCTGAGACAATTGGATTTTTTCAGCCTGGAAAGGAGAAGTCTTAGGGGTGATCTAATTTTGGCCTTCCAGTACCTGAAGGAAGCCTACAAGAAAGATGGAGAAGGACTTCTTACAAGAGTGTGTAGTGACAGGAAAAGGGGCATGGATTCAAGCTGAAAGAGAGCAGGTTTAGATTAGATATTAGGAAGGAATTCTTTACTGTGAGGGTGGTGAGACACTGGAACAGGCTGCCCAAGGAAGTTGTGAATACCACATCCCGGGCAGTGTTCAGGGCCAGGCTGGATGGAGCTTTGGGCAACCTGGCCTAGTGGAAGGTGTCCCTGCCCACAGCAGGGGGATTGGAACCAGATGATGTTTAAGCTCCCTTCCAACTCAGGCTATTCTACGATTTTAGAATACTAGGATTTGATGTTTCTGATGCTGGGTGGTGACACCAAGACTGCCAGCACTTCAGCAGGGCTCAGAAAATCCACAGTGGTTTGCACGAGGCTGGAGAAGGGATGTAGTGACCAAGGATCCCCTACTCAGAGACCTGAGTCAGGGCGAAACACTCCCACAATCCCCATTTTTTCCATAAACACCACCCACAGGGTGGATATGCTCACCTGAGTCTGACAGTCCACCAAAGATACCCACATGTTAATGAGTCAGTCACAAAAACACAGCTTCCAAAACCAAAAGATGGAAAGTCTGAGGCATCCTGTGGTTTTCACCCACTTCAGTCACAGAGATTAACTGCAGAGCTGCTGAATAATCAAGATACTTGATTTTGAGTGAATGACTGTGAGATTAAGAGCCATAACTTAGAGTGAAGGATTTCAGAAATGCAGCTGGATTAATTAGGTTTCACCTTTAATTAAGCCCTGGAGGAGGAACAGTTTGCTCTTGTTACTGCCAGGTATCACTCCCAGGAAACACAGCAATCAGACCTTGCTCTCAAAGCTAGGACACGGCTCTAGTTCTCTGCTGTGCTTGGGTTTCCCAGAGCTCTTCAAGGCTGACACTTCTTTTCTGAGACACCAAAGGCCTGGAAAAAATAAATCTATATTTTTGTATCCTGGCCTTCACGGGTCAGCAGGACACCCCACCAAAAATCAGAAAGAGGGAAGGTACCAGAAAGTGTACTGCTGAAACTTAGTCTATGTGGAGGTGTAAGCAACCTAGAGAAACCAAATTTTTGCTCAAAAGTAGTTCACATTTTTTCAGCAATATGTATTCAAAATTTTCATTTCCAGAAAACTGCACAAGACTTAAGAAGTTTAATCAGTATGTTAAAAGGCCTCTTCAGAAAAAATACAATGTAAGAACTCTTTGCCAACTCTTTGAATGTATTTATTTATGTTTGGATTTGTGTAAGGAAGTCTCATGCTATAAATTTTTATTAAAAACATGTCATTAGAAATAAATAGTACATTTATAGTCATAAGTAAACCAGTAGTTTTTACGCACATTAATGTTGGTCTTACCTCTTACAAAACTGGAATTGTATTTCACCATCTTCTTTTTGTTTATTTGTTTATAATAGATAAAAAAGGATAAAGCTGTTGCATGAAGTTTATATTTATTATGAGTTTCATATATCCCCAGACAAGGATTTTTGTCTATTTTCCTAATAATATTTATACAGGAAACATACCCTTCTATTCTTGCTATTGATTTTGGATATGATAAATGAGCTTAAACATTGAAAGAATATAATGAAAACAACAAAGATTAATACATTTGTTGCTTTTTCCTGCTTGCTGATGGAATGACTGATCTGTATGAAGAAAGAATTATGCTTATAGAAAGGCTCAACACTACCAGCTAGTTAAAGGAAAAAATACATTATTATGGAACCTTATTTTCATTAGCCATGTGAAGATGTGTGTCCTGCTTTCTCAGATACTAGGAAGGCAGAATTCCTCAATGCTGTTCTGCTTCCTTGTCTCTGTTTCCTGCAGATCCAGTTGATGATACTCAAATGTCACACGGTTGATGTGTTTGCCGCTGGAGACCATTCGCAGCACGGTGTTGTCACAGCCAATCTTCATTTGGGCTAATTAGGGAAAAGAGATATAAAGACATTTATATGAGAGAGGGTGAGGGAAAAGAGACCTATAATGATAGGAATTATAAATTATGTGTTATGTATTATAAATATTAGGATATAATATTATCAGCCAGTGGTGATATTGCTGATTAAATTTTGTGTTTGTTAGTTTTGCTTTACAAGGCTTGGGTATTCAATCACGTGTCCTTCCCTCATGCAAATGCCATTCCAAATCTATGTGCTACTGTTAGATACAGTGAGTGATGGGTAACGGTAATGGCACTTTATCCTGGAGATAGCCAAAATTAGTGACATCAAAATGTTTCCTGTTAGAGGGATGAGCGGGTTTGTGTGTAAGGACATTCTTCACAGGAACAAAGGCATGTGAGAGTCCCACCAAGACAAACTCCAATGGCAGTGCCAGCACATGGACTGACTCTGAGGGAAATTGAGTGTCACTAACTTCTGCTTTAGCCTATTGAGTGGAGGCTTGGCAAAGCCTTTTTGTTTGGGGAACTTGGAGCACCTTCCTCACTTGGGGAGAAATCTGGTGTGTCACAGGGAGAGCGGGAGCTGCTGAGATGGATTTTCACTTCCTTCACACCACCAGGAAAACACGTTTTAATCTCATTCCAGTGCTCAGTATTATCATTCAACAGCAGCCCTTACCAGTTAAACCTTTGAACACTGCCTAGACTACTAAGTTGTGGCATGATGAAAGGCAAGGGAGACCACGAGGGCCAGGCATGTTCCTGCTATGTAACTCTGTAGAAATGCCACCTCTCCAGTGCCCTTTTGATACTCCTGAGATACGACAGGTGTGCCACAGGGGTTAGTCTGTCATATCACTGCCACACTTAGCAGTCTGCTGTTGAATATTAGGGAAACTGAACATTCTTATTTTTATGGGGTGAAAGAAGTCACTGGACCAGCATGATAGTGAAACATGTTCAGAGCCCCAGCAAGGTTCAAATAGAGAATGGGAGCTCTGAGGTGTTTGGGGGTATGTGTTACACCTGCAGCAGAAAAGGCCTTGGAAACACTAAGTAAATGAGAGAAAAGCTCCCTAACTGAGAATATAGCAATCTTGCTTGTTGTGAATTTCCAGACCTTTTTATGTGCTAACATTCTAATATTTATTTTTGTCATAGGACAAGAGTTTTTGAAATATGTCTAATTTAGCCTTGTCATAGTGATTACTAAAGGGGCAAATGGAAATGGTCATGGGTGTGCTGTAACGCACAGCCAAACCACAGGCTTGAATAGCTTTACCTCTCATGTTCTGCTAGATGTGAAGTTCACCAGTCTAGCAGGAAGTCCAGATGTGTGTGGGGGTCTCTGCATGTCTTATTATGATTAATTATTTTATTATGTGGAGGTAATTGGAAGAAGCTCTTACCAGACCCATGAAAGGAGTGACAGAGGTCAGCTAGTGGAAACATCTTGGATGGGTCTAAGCCAGCTCCTCCAAGAAGCTCTACAAAATCTCCCACTCCTGCACAGCCTGCAGATGGTTTCTTAAAAAGGCAGAGGCTAAAAGTTATTTACCATTCATCTTCAAAATGTAGCAGTTCTCCAGACATTATTGCAGCTAACAATATGTTTTAGAAATCCCCTGTGCCTAAAGCTGTGCAAAATCATTTTCTCATCCTGAGCAGTACTACCTTGTTTTGACATTTGTAAGTTAATTTTTTTAAGGCATTCCAAAGAAAGACCTAAGTAGACTCTGAAAATTACTTATAAGTAGATAAGGTGTTGATTCAACTGCTTTTAATGCAGATAAACAATCTGGTTCTGGATGCTTACACTTGTAATCAAGTTAATGCAGGCATGGGCTGCCTGTATGCCTACATTCAGCTGGCAGGCAGGAACTTCAGTTCTACAATACCACACTTATTCCTAAAAAAATGCTAAAATGCACCACTGTGGCAAAGTTCAATTAAGGTTGAAATTAACAAAAAGAGTAGGTTTTTTTTTTTAAACAATAGCTGGCTGTATATTAGACCCACAATTTTCCTGAAATGAAGGCTGTTTGCCAAAAATATCTTGCATGGACACCTTGAGCACCTTTGGGCTGTCAGCCCTATGCCGCTGTTTAAGTGCCTGGTTTCTTTACCTTCCTTTGCTGTTGTCCTTTTCTGCTCACCACTGAATAAGTCAACTAATTCACTTGCTCATCTCTTAAAGCCTGGCTTGCTCAGACATTGGCAATCTCCTTGAAGAACTCAGGCTGCCAGACTCACTGGCAGGAGAAAACAAATTTCCTTGCTCTATTCTTCTGGATATTTTGGAATTGGCACCTTCTTGGATCTCCCAGGCACAGGTATCACCAATAGCTGCTGCCTTCTGTCAGTTTGTCACCAAGCACTAAATACCCCAGATCAGAGCAGAGGATGCTCAGCAAGTGGAGCAGGCAATCAGCTATGAGCAGTTTGTATTTTGCCCATGATAATACCTTGCTATCTAATGTCTCTTTTCTCTCTTCAAAGCATTTGCTGCCTTCATTAATTTAAATACAGACAGACAGCTCTCAGGGAGAGTGCTCCTTTCCTTATAATGAAACCCTTACCCTTTGTTATGGCAAGCAATTGTTACATTC